>OX381721.1:36482487-36614487 GCA_947462335.1 Harmothoe impar | reverse complement strand
CAGATGCAGGGAGTAACCTAATAGTGTCCCTGGACAGTATCATATAATGCAGACAGTAAAATAATATAATGAATTCTCAAGTGATTCTTAAGTATGAAAATTATACTGGGAATTCATAGTGAGATGAACTTCCCTCCATTTTAGCTGGTCTTGATATTACACCTTCCTCTGGACAAACAACTCAGATTACATCAGGAAACAGTTTTTAATTCAGTGGATATTGTCTTCTTCTGGGCAATTGAATCCCATTGCTGCAATAACATATGAAAAAGCCTTACTTCAGAATGGATGATATTTCGCTTATGGCAAAGACTACAGGAAGTGTGGGTAAAACAATATAGGCAAAGTGTATGAGCGGACAGTTTTTTCATGAGTGACACTAGAGAAACAGAGTCAAAAGGGAGTCCAGGTTATCTCCAGCATGCCTCCCCTCTTTAGGGGAGCTCAGGCTTACTCAGGGCCATTTTCCATTGGCCGATTTGGAGGCAATCGGCAGACAATCGTCAGAGAATCGACAGGCAATCGGTAGGGAGAGCCACAAGAAACCACTTGAAAGTGCACTCTGTGTAGTGTAATTGTTGTGGCTCTCCCTACCGATTGCCTGCCGATTCTTTGTCGATTGCCTGCGGATCACCTCCAAATTGGCTGATGGAAAATTACCCTGAGGGAAGCTAGGTGACTCCCTGTGTGACCAGTCACCTGGAGGAGTCACATAGTCACCTGACTCACCTAAGAGAGTCACCTGGAGGAGTCACATAGCCACCTGACTCACCTTAGGGAATCACATAAGGACCTGGGCTCCCCTAAATAGGGGAGTCATTCTGGAGGCAACCTGGACTCTCTTTTGACTCTGCTTCTCTTCTCTGTGTAGGCAAACCGAGCTTAAAGGACTAGGCAAGAAACAGGAGGTGGCAACACTCCAAAATGCAGCTCTATATTAGTTTCTTGTAATTCTTGGTCAATTCTCTTTAACCCCTTAGGGACAGATATTGCTAAAAGATGACATTTTCGCCCCATTGACAATGCCCAGTAAAAGACCATGTTTGACCACCATGGAACCCACTTTTCGGACTGATACTGGCAATGGATACAATTTTATTGTCCTCCAACCCACAAATAATTTACTTTTACAGTATATGGAACGTCTTAATGTAGAATTTAAAATTTGGTAAAAATCGGATACACCCAGATTAACTACAGATAATCTACTGGGGGGGGGGTGGAATCTATGTCTGCATGGGTGCGTCATGCAGGAGGTATTGTGATTGGCACTGGCCACATGTTTTAACAGTGTTAATCCTGTAAGGGCCGCATATTGCTTTAATGTTTTAGGCCAAAAAACAAAAAAGGTTTGTTTCAGGTCACCCGACTAACCCTACCAAAACAGGACCGACCCTACGGGTTTTTATGCAATTTCAAAGGAATTTCCTTATTTTTACCCTTTTTGGGGTCAGCTTTAGGGTCTTTGGAGGGGCCGCCCAGTACTTTCATGTTGAAAAAAAAGTTTAAAAAGAGAAATATCCGACCTACTGACCCTACATTTTTTGCATATGTTACCTGAAACAAACCTTTTTTTGGCCTTATGATGCATGATTGCAGCCCTGGCAAACAACTCGCCAGTGCTGCATGTCTACAGAATCCTAACCCTACATTGAGACACCCATGAAGGGTCGGTGTAGTGCACCGATGCAGCACCGGAAAGTCACTTGGTGGGACTGCATTCATTTATCGTGAAGACCAAGGGCATGATGCATTGATACACTATGTAGCCTTTAGATACTGGCATAGCCTATGGACGACGTGGTGAAGGGCCTACCTATCTCCGCCGCTTCGGGTTCAGGGGCTTTTAAGTGGCATTCTCACCCAGTGTTTCCCACTCACAATTCTAGTACTGTTCTAGTCTGCTATGTGGTAGGTGCAAGGGGTGAGAATGCCCCTTTAAAAAGTACCACCATCTTTAGGGGAGTAGTCTCAGCCTTCTCAGCCTAAACATATACACAGCCAGTATATAAGCCGGAGCCAATACACAGTAAACCCATTGAGGACAGCATGATGCCTTAATGCATCAGGCTCTTGGTCATCATGATGCATGAATACAGCCCTGGTGAGTAGCTTGCCAGTGCTGCATTCAAGCATCATGCCGACCCTATTGGGTGGAAATACTCCCAAAAGGGATGGCGTAACACATCAATGCAGCACTGGCATGTTACTTGCCTGGGCCTCCACTGGTGCATCATAATGACGAATATAGGCGGATAATGACTACACTGGTGCATTATAACAAAAATGTCATCTTTTAGCGACACACCGTCCTTAACGGGTTAAGTCTCTACCTCCTCAGCCAAAACACATACACCGTCAGGAAATCATCCAAAGCCCACACACACTGAGACAGCAGCCTCCTACCCTCCTCACCCAGTAGCAATATTGACAGCAGCGATCGGCCATTGATGTAGGCCGTTCCGCCCGACTGCATCCCAAGTCAATTATTCACATCAGACATCAATATGATAAGGACCCCCCGCGGTGAGGACGGAGCAGTCGGTGCGACGAAACATGACAGGTCGGTGAGATAACCCGTCAGTCCCTCACCGTCTAACGCCTCTGTAGGCTGGGGGGGGGGGGGGGGGGGGTAAGTTCACCTACAATCAACCACATACCTACATGTAGGCTGGGGGGAAATTCACCTACAGTAGGACACAGGTCTGCATGTAGGCGGGGGGGGGGGGAAATTCACCTACAGTAGGACACAGGTCTGCATGTAGGCGGGGGGGGGGGGGAAATTCACCTACAGTAGGACACAGGTCTGCATGTAGGCGGGGGGGGGGGGGGTAAATTTACCTACAGTCGGACACATGACAGTTGTGCCTCACCGTCTGATGCCTTTATAGACTGGGGGGGGGGGGGGGGGGGTAAATTCAGGCATTCTTTTGCCACAGTATTTTCAACAATCAGTTCATCATTCCAATGAACATCCCTAAGACTTGTCTTGGATAGCCATTGATGACTAAGCCCTGGAGCATAGAAAATTAAATGATCAGTGAGTGCAGTGTCCCCCCACCCCCACCCCACCCCTCCTTACTTGTATTGTGGTGCTGAAACATTGGAGGGGGGGCTGATGGAGGTCCTATTGTGTAGCTACACCGCCATTAGACTCTACAGCCACCAATTACCCCACTATAAAGGCCGTTTTTACCTCTATTGTGGTGGTTTTATTTGTGTGTTTAGGCCTTCCAGTCTGCTGGGTCTTTAGTCATGCCTGTAGCCCTATCACAGTGAGAGTCATGGTAGTGTACTGCTTCCATCTTTTGTATGTTTATACTCTGCATTACTCTTAAGAAAAATATATTCCTGGTATTTAAGGAAAGTATATACCTGGTATTTTTATGAGCTACCATATCTCAAAATTGTACAGCAATGTCTCCCTTATTGAATACAATAGATATTGTGTTATACTGTTTATTCTCTTTACTCTAGTAGCATTGTATTTAAAAGGGGCATAATCACCGAGTGTGTCCCACTGACAATTCTAATACTGTTCTAGTCTACTATGTGGTAGCAGCGCGAGTGGTGATATTGCTCTCCTAAGTTTAAGGCATCATGCTGCCTTTACAGGGTTGGTGGGCTGGGTACAGAAACTGAGCGGCAGGGGGCGTGGTGTAAGTGTGTTTGTATTGTAAAACGCACCATCAGCGTTCCCGGCTGACTTCCGGTCACGCGCAGACACCACTTGGCCGCCCTGCGCGTGCGTGTGGCGGGAAGCGGCGCCAAACGTGAAGACACGATCTGCCGCTAGAGGTCTCTGCCGGCAGGCGGGCTGGGCATACATGTTTAAACAATAGCACTGACCCCCCCCCCCCCCCCCATATCCAAACACTCTCCCAGCACAGTCTCAAATAAGACTCTGCCAAAAGGCCCTGGACTCTCCGAACTCTTCTGTAGAAAATGTTTGAAAACGGTACTACTTGTTTGCTCTCCTATAGCCATCTCACACTGACGTTCCAAAACACCAAAAGTATTTCTCAGGAGTATGTCAAATTTGGACCATTAAAAACATGAGTAATGCTTCTGAAATTTTAAACATTTGCTCTCCATTTATCCCTTGACATTTCTGAATTAAGTATCCCAAGAGCATTGCGTAGGTAAGATTTCAGGGTTATCCGCCAGCTTTTGGAGAAGAAAGTAGTGCCGGAGAAAACGGATGGAAGAATCTGCTGGGAGATCGACAAAAGCACTAACTATACACTCAGTCACTCACACGGGGCTATAGTCTCAGGCCTGCATCGACGTATTCCCCCATTATAAACTGTGTGCTGAGGGATTCGTATGGGGGACTTTTAACACTGAGAGAGTTAAACTATTCTTTTATATTGCCGCCATAAATTACAGTATTGCAAGACAACATACAGGTATTTACACAGAGAGAGGTAACCGACACGAAGTAACGTCTGGTCCACCCAGGCGAGTTGAAATCGAGCATGACCTTCTATAGTTACGCTAAAGGTTTCTGAGTCCAAAATTATCATTTTTTAAAGTTTAGTCTTTTCCACACCCTCCACCCTCCCCCTCCATTGTTGTTTAGGAAATGACCACTCCCCTCTACGTGATTATTTTATTGATGCTTCCCTGAGAATACAACCTGCTTCATGCAACCCCGTACAACACAGGTCAGTGGCCGCAGTCCAATACGCGTTTCATCTAATGACCAGACCGTATCAGACTAATTGTACGGGTTCAACCATTGCAGAACAGGGGCTGAGTGCAAGGCCTTTGTCATAATTGCCTTTCGCCCTTTAAGGACAGCATCTCTTAAAAACATTGACAGCTGTTGCATAATGCACTGATGCAGCCCTGGTGAGTAACTCATCAGTGCTGCATCGTTGTATCATGCAGACCATTTGGGAGTGTCGCATCCCTGCAGGGTCGGCATGATGCTTCAATGCAGCCCTGGTAAGTTACTCACCAGAACTGCATTCAGGAGTTAGATGATCAAGAGCATTGCATCATAACACCTTCAAAGGGTTAACAAATGTTGGTTGAATCGACTTTTATTATTCTGTTCATTTTGTCGAAGCATTCCCTGATTTATTTAGGGCTTTTCACTTCTTTTCCTTCACATTCTCTTTCATCCCAAGGCATTCAGGCCTTATTTTTTTTATATTTCCATTCTCTACCTCATTTGCTCTATTTGGTTTACTCTGTGATTTCACTTTGTTTCCACAAACACTTTACTCCGCATTCAATTATGTACTTTTCTCCCTTTCTTTCTTCCACAGTATGGTAATCCCACAGTCTATCTCTGTCTGTCTGTCTGACTCGGTCCGCCTGTCTGTCTGTCTGTCGGTCTGTCTCTGTCTGACTGTCTCTGTCTGTCTGTCTCTTCCCCTATCAGTTTCTATCACTGTATAAATGTTTGCAGTTATGCAAATTTACGATGCCCGAAAGTAACCCTTTCAACTGCTTTCAGTAATGCAGTGTAAATGTCATGGAAAGTTCACGACCCCATTCAGGAGGATTTAAGTGACATTTACCCTAATAAATATGATTAAGTGTTCCTTTATGTATATTAAAGTGGATATATCCGATTTTTCTTTAAATTCTAAATTTTACTTGAATGCATTCCAAACACTGTAAAAGTATAATATTTAAAAAATAGAGGTTAATTAAATGTCATCAATGGCTGCTTATAGGTCACAAAGGGATCCAATGTCCTCCAACCATGGGCTTTTCGAGTGAATTTTCAATGGGGAAATAAAAGCATGCACGCTTTAATTCCAAAATGACCATATATGGGGCAATAAAATAAAATAAGAGCAAAATGGGAGGGAACTAGGAGGAAAAAAAGAGATAGGAAGTCAAATATATTGTTTGTGAACATTCTGACTCATTTTTAGGGAAATCTATTTTTCGGCCCACACATCGGATATACTAACTTTAAATCTACTTAAATACAACATTCGTGCAGGGATCTCTTTGCCTCCCCACCTCTATACTTCCTCTACAGCTGCGTCTTTTCAGCCCCTCCTTGTGCCCCACATGTTCCTTCAACCATTTAAGGACCGCATGATACCTTAATGCATCACAGACCTTGGTCGTCATGATGCATGAATGCAGCCCTGGCAAGTAACTCACCAGTGCTACATTGCTGCTTTATGCTGACCCTTCGGGAGTGTCTCGATCCTCTAGGGCTGGCATGATGCTTGAATGCAGCACTGGCAAGTTACTCGCCAGGGTTGCATTTATGCATCATGACAACCAAGGCATGATGCATTATTGCATGATGTTATCCTTAAAGGGTTATCATCCAAGCAGCGAGGTAATATGCAGTCCCTGCTTTACGTACAAAGGACAATAGGATCTATTCACAGGCAATGTCAGTTGATTGAATACCCTTTACCCAATAGAATGCCGCATGCCTATGATTGATTGAGTGAATCCACCTCTTTAGTTCCAATAAAATGCACCAGGAGTCACATTAGCGCTAGACCATTGTCTTCCCTAGGAGTGCCGAGTGTAAGGCTGCAATGGGCTTCCTATGGGGTATTAAAGAACAGATTTCTGGCTTACAGTTGATCTAAACCCTTTATCCCATTAACCCTTTAAGGACAGCATCATACCTAAATGTATAAGGCCCTTGGTTGTAATGATGCATGAATGCAGCCCCAATGAGTAACTCGCCAGTGCTGCTTTCATGCATCATGCAGAACCTATACGATTGAGACAGTCCAAATGGGTCGGCATGATTGCCAATGTTGCACTTGTGAATTACTCAGCAGGGCTGGATTGGTGCATTATGACGACAATTGTCATTCTTTAGCAACATGCAGTTCTTAAAGGGTAAATCACAGCGTGTCACTATAAGACGACATTTGTCGCCATGATGTCATGAAACAGCCAATGTGTGTAACTTGCCGGGCCTGCATCGGTGCATTTTGCCGACACTTGAGGAGTGTCTCAACCTCACAGGATGGGCATGATGCCTGAATGCAGCCTTGGCGGGTTACTTGCCAGGGCTGCATTCATGCATCATACTGACAAGGTGCATGATGCATTATGCCGTCATTAAAGGGTTATGTTCATCACAGGGCATTTAATAATGGATCATGTCCTTTATTCGATTGGAGGAATAATCGGTGGGTCACTTCCATATGTTGCATTCTTGTATCATGTCAGCTTTAAGGGTTGGATACACTGCGAAAGGGTCGGCATTATGCACCAATGCAGTAGCAGTCATTAGAAGAAACATTTCTGCACCAGTTAACATGAGCCATCATGTCTGGTCATCAAGATGCATGAATGCAGCCCCGGCAAGTAACTCACCAGTGCTGCATTCAAACATCATGACAACTCTTCAGGGGTTTAGACACCCCCCAAGGGTCCGCATGATGCACCAATGCAGCCTGGGAGAGTTACTTGCCGGGGCTGCGTTGGTGTATCATGATGACAAATGTCATCTTTTAGCAACATGCATCCTTAAAGGGTTAACATGCCGCCCCTAAAGGGTTTATAATTATTGTCAAAGTGAGCAGCTATTGATGTTAAAGATGATCCATGACCGTCCTTTGCAGCAGAAGAATTACATGATTTCTACCAAGGTGATCCATCAAGTCTTCTTTCTGTCATTTATCTTAGGGACAACAATATGAATGAGTACCAAGCACTGTCTGCTCATGACCGGAAGTCTCGGGGGAACGCTGATAGTGCGTTACGCCATACAAAATTTAAATTACCAAAAAACTTAAATTACTGAAACTCGCCATTTTTAGCTTTTTAGCCTCATCACCTCTGCTCTAGGATGTGCTAGATACGACTGGTTAACGCAGTGTTCCACTGCCCTCAGTCGGTTGTATTTCTGTCATCCGATTAGAGTCTGTAATGTTAAACTTATGGAGGAATCTAGCCGGACAGAAAAAATCACGGCCGATTCTGCCAGTGGAATACTGCCTTTAGGTGAAAAAACATTACAAACACTTGTATAATACATACCGCATGTCCCCACCTTTCTGTACTGTTGTTGAGAAATAGAATGAGACTAGAAGGAAAATTGAATAAATATAAAGAAAGATGCACCAAGGCAGACAGACAGTAATATTTTATTTAAGGAGAGTATTTAGGATTAGTGCACTACAATCTACGCAGTTTCTTGTTTTCATTTGCAGTAAACCTTATGTCCTGAAAGACATATATATCCGGTTATCAGTATAACTATTCAAAACAGTTAATCATAAGACTATTATACACAGATAAATGACAAATGAAAAATGAAAAACGAAAAGAAAGAAGAAAGAAAGAAAGAAAGAAAGAAAGAAAGAAAGAAAGAAAGAAAGAAGAAGAAGAAAGAAAGAAAGAAAGAAAAAAGAAAGATGCCACTTTCGTGGAGGTTACTCACCAGACCGCCTGCCCTTATCTAACGTTAGGCAATTGTCTGCAGTCTAAGATTACCGGCAGTGTTATTAAATTGAGATGCCGCGTTGGTCGTCTAAATTGCTCCGTTTTCAATATTAATTTGATTAGTTTTAGCCGGATTCTCTCAGCCACAAAGGTCAGCCATAATAGGATGAATCCAATGAGAATTGATAGCAAGATAAAAATTAAAGCGACATTAAAGTGAATAATTCACAACAAATTAGAATTTCCATCGTGGCAATTTGACTTTAAGGATGAAACATGTCGAAGGAGGCGACTCAAAGGGGAGAATGGCAGCTTGCATCCGGACAGGTTTTGTCACACTCATCTCTTATTTATCGCATAAATTTATGGACCGTTTCAGAAAACAATATCATGTGCATATTTAGGATAAATGAGGGAGTATTAATGGAAACGCCTCCATGAATATACCTGTTACGGTAATAAACAAAACATCACAATGTTTAGTTTTCCACCTTGCATAACTATTCCCACCTCCTTCTATATTTGGATCCGACCATGTTTCATAATAGTGATTTCTTCATGAACTGTTTTGGAAAACAATATCATGCTTGTATTAGATGTGGTATTCAAGATCAAAAGGCCACTATCGCCTCCTCATTTGTAGGTAGACTTGTTAGGAATGTAAAGAAACATAATAGTGTTTTATATCATATTTGTGATCTCTCTCAACTTCTTTAGGTATTATATAAAGACATTACAAGTGTGGGTGGACCCTTTGCGACAGTGCTCACCATAATGCATTAACACTGCTCTGATGGGCAACTCGCCAAGGCTGCACTGAAAAAGTAAACTTGTCTCCAGACTCGTCAAAGTGACTATCATAAAACAAACGAGTCAAAACTTGTCTAACCTATCAGGTTACCATCCCACAAATAGAATCTGGAGCTGGCAAATGTCAGGTTGTTGGGCTGGCACATGCCAAGTGGATCTTCTATGTCTGTCACTTAGACAAGTTTTTGACTCGTTTATTATATGACCGTCACCTGGAAGAGTCAGGAGACAAGTTAACTTTTTGAGTGTACATTCATGCATCATGCTGACTGTACAGAATTGATACACTCCTGGAGCAACAGTGCTGCATTGATGTATCTGAGCGGGCACAAATTCAGTTCAACATTGGATCAATGTTGTACCAACACTGAATCCCCATTGACAACCATTTATTAATGTTGATTCAATGTTCTGTGCCCACTGGGATCATGATGGGGCTAAATAGTCAATATTCCATAAAGAAGGTGGGATGAGGTCGGAGTGGGTGGGTGGGACATTAGCTTTTTTTTTATGTTTTAAGGTTTTTATTTGCCAAGACACAACATACGCAGTAGAAGTGAAAGTATGACAAAGGTGATCCTTAGTGTTGAATGAATATCTCTGTTTGTTATCACATAATGGATGGTATAAAGATGATTATTTACAATGATACAAAGATGGACAAGTGATATAACAGGATATACAGACAAAATATAAAAAAATAATATACAAATACAAATGCAAATACAAATACAAGTACCATATAGCAGCAGAAGTCAACATACATTTGGTAACAATAATAAACTCGTTAAGCTTTGCCATGGTTACACAGGTGTGAAGGTTTCACCCTTTGAGGACGGCATAATAAATAATTGTATCATTATTGCATCATGCCGACCCTACAGGTTTGATACACTCTCGACAAGCAAACCTGATGCACAAATACTGCACTGGTGAGTAACCTGCCGGGTTGCATCGGTGCATCGTGACGACAAATGTCATCTTTTAGCGACATCTGTCCTTAATGGGTTAAAAACAAACTACGGCCAATAGATGCAGCAACTACAAACAATTAATCCAGTTCAAGATCCTTCCACGCATTGACATTTATTTTTTCACAAAATAATGCAAGTGTTTGCAAATGTTTCTCAGTAAACGAAATTAATTGAAACCTATCGCTGTTTGCTCACGTTATTGGACGGAAGGCGGTCGATTAATTATAGTCTCAAAATGGACACTCTCTGAACACTGAGCACAGAACAAGGAGGATAGACGGGGGAAGCGACCCAGACAATATAGTTTCTATTTCAGTTTTCTATTTCAAATTTATACTCAAGAAATCACTTTGTGGTAGTGTATAAGCTCAGGTATTGAAATGAAATCCGCCATATTGTGCGACATATTGAGGGTGGAATAGGCTGTAATACACCATGTAGTTTAGTTCTCATAGTACATACACTCAAAAAGTAAACTTGTCTCCAAGTGACGGTCATAAAATAAACCAGTCAAAAACTTGTCTAAGTGACAAGGAGGCAGGTCTCCTAGCTGGAGATAAAAGACCCACTTGGCATGTGCCAGCCCACAACCCAGCATTTGCCAGCTCCAGATTCTATTTGTTGGTTGGTAACCTCATAGGTTAGACAACTTTTGACTCGTTTATTTTATGATAGTCACTTTGATGAGTCTGGAGACAAGTTCACTTTTTCAGTGTACATGAGTAACTTGCTTATAATGATTCAACCATCTTCAAGCTAACCCTTCAGGATTGATACAGTTTCAAGAGCAGTTCGTATCTGGACATTTTCCTTCAAATACAAGTTTGGTGGTGATAATTTTATTTGATGATGGCATCTGTTTGGATAATTATCTTTAATTTCTTCTTGAAAAATATATGTTAGCTGCTAGAATGGTGTTCAAATGATACTCAATTGAACATCTACCTGGTAGTTCCCTATCCACCTGTCTGCAGTCATATCAGGTTATGAGGTACGCCCTCCACCTTCCCCTGTCAGTTGTATCCACACATATAACCATTTCAGGGGAACGCAATGCGGTAATGCAGTCTTTGCAAATAAAAATTCATCCCACAGGACATTCAGTCCTGTAAATTTTCAATGTAGAAGGACCAACTACATTTTTGGAGGACTGGCTAGCCACATATCTGATGATTTCTGCATTTTAAGTATAAAAGAGTTTTGTCCATTAAAAATACATTTTTTTGTAAACATTCATGGCCAAATCAGGACAGATATATAGGTGTACACAATATAATGACATACATATCTCAGCTTTGGAAGCCCAAGTGAATTCTTCTAGGTTAGAAAAGCCCAACATATGACTGGACATTCGGTCCTGCTACACTTGTAAATCTGTTGGACCTCCGGCATTTAAGAAGGACATGGCTACTGTGCTGCATGTTTTCTCATATGCTGCACTCCCGTAGGGTCGGCATGATTCACCAATGTAGCACCGGCGAGTTACTCGCCGGTATTGCATTGGTGCATCATGACGACAAATGTCATCTTTTAGTGACATGCGGTCCTCAAAGGGTTAATGAGTGTCCAAATGGGAATGTGCTGTGAGCTGTCTCCTGCGGGGTCAGGCTGACAGGCGGTGTGCTGCTGGGGCAGAACGGCGGGGGAGCTGTGGGGGGGGGGGGGGGGGGGTGAGGGGAGGGGGGGCGCAGGTAAGCTAGGGGGGGGGATAGATGAGATTGGGGGGATAGGTGAGATGGGGGGGTAGGTAGGAAGCAGGTGAGCTGTAGGGGAGGGCAGGTACAGTAAAACCTTCCGTATAACTCTAACTCGCATATAAGCCGCACCCCTACCTTGGACCGATCCTATTAGCCGCACCAGGCGTTTGAGTATGGTGACTTTAGTACTGTACCATAGTGGCTAAAACTCCCGTTTAAGCCACACCCTGACCCTGGGCCGATCCTATAAGCCGCACCACCGATCTGACTCACGTACTAGCTGCAGCTTTTACGTGAGGTTTTACGGTAGGTGAGCTGTCGGGCAGGGGGGGAGTAGGACATAGGTGAGTCTAACGACCACCGCAACCCATCATTGGGCGGTGCTACACTGAGAAATATGTGAGCGTACTCTTTGCTTAAATGCCAACATTATTGTAATGCAATTGGTGTGAGAGCTTCATGTCAAGTGAGTATTGTTAGGCATTAGATGAGCCAGTATTTTGATGTAATATATTATATATATATATATATATATATATATATATATATACATACATATATATATATATATATATATATATATATATATATATATATATATATATATATATATACATATATATATTTATATATAAAAATATTACTAAATACTCGCGGCTCCAGAGGGTCTCATGTGTACATACAATGTTATAATAGGCAATTGGTTCATACTGAGTAGCCACATAGCTAATAATATATCAAATATGATAGGAATAAACCTATCAATTCTGTTACCTGCTCCCTTCACCCCCTCACTCCCCCATGTCCCACTATTTGCACCCATCCCTCACCCAGTCCCTCCCCTACCACCTCTGGGCTGGGTAATCACCCTAATCTGTCTACCTGGGGCCACCTACCACTCAAGCTGAGTAGTGACCGGTGCCACCGGCCAATAGCAACCCCCCCCCCCCCCGCCCCACCTCCTCTAACCAGTCACTACTATAGCCCTGTATGGGCAGCATAGTGCTTTAATGCTGTCAACACAGGTGGAGTTACATATACAGGTCTAACTGCATAAACTTTGGCATTTAAGCTAACCTTTCTTGCTTAAAGTCACTATTTAAGTGGCTTTATATTCGTTAAATGCCATGTAAATGTCACATAACGGTCATGATCACATTTAGGCGAATTTAAGTGTCATTTACTGGACTTAAATATGCTTAAAGTGTGGCTTTAAGATGTCAAATATTTGTTTGAATGCCGACATTCATGCAGTGTTCGCTACGTCATAGTGTGGGCAAACAAAGGCAACACATGCACCTGCTTAGGTGACCTCACCATGATAGCCACACATCAGGGTCATTACATTAAACTCTATTTTTAATGTCCCAGGGGTATAGTAATACACAGCTTTCACTATAAAATACATTGTATTAAATGTATGTGATCATGTGTCTTGATACATGTAAGGCTATGTTTATGTGTATATATATGAGAGCCTGATTGAGAGGGTCGGTAGGTCGGATTCTTCTTTTTTTTTTTTAGCCTAAAATAGCCCCCCAAAAAGTGTAAAAATGGGAAGATATTTTTTAAACTTTTGTAAACCAAAATTTGTCCCCCAAGAAGTGTAAAAATATAAAAATTTCCCACATAAATAGAAACATTTAGTATATATGTGTATACTCGACCTATAGCACCACCCCCTCCCCTCCCTCACCCCTTTCAACCGATCATTAACTCCTCATAAACAGCATAGTGTTTTATTGTTGGTAGTGTTAACTCTTTAATGACTCGTATAAGTGGCAAGTCTCCTGCCTCATCTCAACCCCCCCCCTCCTCAATACCTCGCTGCCTTCCCTCCCCACCCTACACTGAAAAAGTAAACTTGTCTTTAGACTCGTCGAAGTGACTTTCATAAAATAAAGGAGTCAAAAGTTGTCTAACCTATCAGGTTACCATCACACAAATAGAATCTGGAGCTAGCAAATGTCGGGTTTTGGGCTTGCACATGCCAAGTGGGTCTTTTATCTCAAGCTAGAAGACCTGCTTCCTTGTCACTTAGACAAGTTTTTGACTCGTTTATTTCATGACCTTCACTTGGAAGAGTCTGGAGACAAGTTTACTTTTTGAATGTACCACCAACACCTACCTGGAGGGAGGGAGGTGATATTAGTGACCTTAATTTGCAGCCTCCCCTGAGGCCAGTTAACCCTGGGCCGTCCCCAGCCTACAGGGTGGGCACGGTTAGTGATATGACCGGGGAACCAGAATACACCATGGAGTTTAGAATTAGAGCTCATTGCAAGTAGTATTCTACCTTAGGAAACTTAGTTGTTTTTAATGTACCTTAAGTTTCTGCGTATAACCCGTATCTGGCGTATAAATGGCACCTGGACTTTAGGAGAACCCTCTAACCCGCATCCGAGGTCTGAAAATTGCAATTTTAGTACTGTAGGCCCCCTACTTTACTGCGAAAACCCTTTGTATTACCCGCACCTGGACCTTCTGTAGAACCTGCACTAGGGGTTTGTTCACATATAACCCGCGGGTTATATGCGGGAATTTACTGTATTTTAGTCCTTAGATATGGAGGTGCCGTGATCAAAAATGGAAGTTAATTCATGTTATCATCATAAGTATCAAGCTCTTTTGTAATTCAATTCAAATGCTAATTTTACACTTATTTAAAATTGCAGAATAAAAACCTTGTATTATGAGATTTAATTTACTACTCTCCTAGCCTATCTAAGTGTCTAACTTCCTCCCTAGTTTCCTATAAGCATGCTACTTTGCTATAAGCATGGCTCTCCCTCCTCCCCTGTAGCATTCCCGGCCAATATTCGCGTCTCAGGGAGATCAAATTAGCCGATAACTGATTAGATATAATTGCGTCATTTAGCGGTGGCTCGGAGCCGACCACAAACATGGTGGTGCCGGCCGCAGGCGGCGGGGTGCGGAGGAACAGGAGGAAATAGAGACATGGCCGCCTCAGTCGGGCTCTGACTACCGTAAAACCTCATAATCTCGTAATAGTCGCCCCCGACTTCGGGCCGATCCTATAACTCGCATCAGCAAACATATCATGGCACAGGGGCGTGGCAACCGAGGGGGACGGGGGGGGACATGTCCCCCCCCCACTTTTGACCAACCCCAAAAATGGTCAAGCCAAAAAGGTCAAGTAAAAAGGGGCAAAAAAGGGTCAAAATAGCGTTTAGTCCCCCCTACTTTGAAACTGCTTACAACGCCCCTGCTGCCATGGTGGCTTTTGTACTGTACTATAGTAGCAAAAACTCGCATATATAAGCCTCACCCTGACTCTGGGCCTATCCTATATATATAAGCTGCACTGTGGATCTGATTCGCGTATAAGGCGTGGCTTATACCCGAGGTTTTACAGCTCATGGAGCATTGGTCCATATAGGGATGAGGCCCACTGTACAAAAATTAGTATTTAAAGAAATGTACTGAAAATTCCCACGTTTAACCTGCATCTCAGTGACCCAGACCGCAGCTTTAGGAGAATCCTGTCACTCAAACATGACATCTTAAAAACGCCATTTTACTACGGTACTTACATAAACACATGTTTTACCCGCACCTAGACTTTAGTGATCTGCTATTTGGAATTTACGGAATATGTTCATTAAATTTCATGACAATATCACTAAACTGTACAACATAAAGTTTAAGGAGAATTAAATTTTATTATGACGCATACTCTTTCATTAAATACCAACATTAGTGCAGTGGCCATTTTTTTCTAGAACTATTACTATTTCCACTGACAGAGAGTGCAGCAAACTAACAAAGAATAATCACAAAATGAAATGATACCAAATGTGGTCTAGCCCTCCCCATGCCTACATGCCACAAGCAGTGCCAGGTACTGAAGGTGCAGTCCTCGTGTCTCGCCGCCTACGTCATGGAGCCTCACTGTGACGTAGTAACCATGACAACACGTCATTGCTGTAACTGGTTCCCGGAGTCGTACACAGGAAGTCAATTAGCGGGATGCTGGGAGTGAAATGTAGAAGTGGCAGCCAATACCTTAACTAGACGGGTAGGGTAGCGGTCCATGCCGTGGGCTACAGGAAAAGGTATGCAGGTCTATTAGCCCTTTAAGGGCAACATATTACCCTAAATATACAGCTAGGCTAAATTAATAGGTGGATCTACAAACCTATATAAGGGTTTAGCAGTTTACTGGCCATAGCCAGTGTAACACTTTATGAACAGCATAATGCCTTGAAGTGGCATTCTAACCAAGCGTTTCCCACTCACTATTTTAGTACTGTTCTGCTATGTGGTAAGTGTGATTGGTGAGAATGCCCCTTTAACTAGGCAAGTAGGTTAGCGGTCCACCTGCCAGGGCTACGGGAATAGGTAGGTCTTTAAGGACAACATGATGCTTTAATTAGACAGCTAGGCTACATAATTAGGTATCTCTAGAAACCCTTTAAGGACAGCATGATGCTTTAATTTGATAGCTAGTGTATATAAATAGGTATCTCTAGAAACTCTTCAAGGACAGCATGATGCCTGAGGTAGATAGCTCTACTAGTTAACTGCTGTCTGAAGAGACTGCACAATTGGCATCATCAACTATCAACATAGAAACAGTTAGGATATCATGATTCTCACAGCTTACAGTTGCAGTTTATCACAAAAACATTGTCCTATCTAATACAAACTATATGCCAACTCTCTCAGTGATAATGTTTTACCACAGGAACCCAGTGTACCAGCAGATCAGCAGTTACCAGTGCTAATGTCTCACCACAGGAACCCAGTGTACCAGCAGTTACCAGTGCTAATGTACCATCACAGGAACCCAGTGCATTAGCAGTTACCAGTGCTAATGCCTTACCACAGGAGCCCATTGTAGCAGCAGTTACCAGTGTTAATGTCTTACCACAGGAACCCAGTGCATTAGCAGTTACCAGTGCTAATGCCTTACCACAGGAACCCATTGTAGCAGCAGTTACGAGTGCTAATGTACCACCACAGGGGCCCAGTGTACCAGCAGATCAGCAGTCACCAGTGCTAAAGTCTTACCACAGGAGCCCAGTGTATTAGCAGTTACCAGTGCCAATGTCTTAACACAGGAGCCCAGTGTAGCCTCCTAATGACTTCATATTTGGGTGGGGTTGCAGTAAGGGGGTGAGAGGCGGCTGGTTGATGGGATTCAGACTGAGATATGGCTGTGTGTAGGAGGCGGGTTCCTCATCTAAGGCAGGCGGTGACACACTCATGCCAAAAAAAGGTTTGTTTCAGGTCACCCGACCGACCCTATTAAAACAGGGCTGACCCTACGTTTTTTATGTTTTGAAGAAAGTTTTGTGTTGTTTCCCTTTTTTGGTCAATTGTTAGGTATTCGAAAAAGAATTGGCTGATACATTCATGTTTAAAATAAAAACCGACCTATCAACCCTACATTTCTCTCCCATGTTACCTGAAACAAATTTTTTTTCTGGCCTAACCATACTGGAGTCATACATCAGATATAGGCTGCCTGTGTCATATAGACCCCTGTACACTATCTCTATGTTATAATAGAATATAACATGGACCAAACGTGGTGCTGACTTGTCAAAAAGTCAAAAAGCTGTGTATACTCTTGGTTGGTAATGACTTCTTATCAACTTCTTTTTCAAAGAACTTGATTCTTCACTCCCTACTATATAGAATATAACATATAACTGACATAGTGCTGACAAAAGGTCAAAAAGGTGAATCCACTCTTGGCTGTTAATTGCTTTTCATTAATTCACCTTTTTCAAAGAACTTCCTGTTTTTCTAAGGTGCAGGGTTGGAGATATAGTCAAAATAAATATAAGTATGATATACCTCTACAAGATTGTATCAATTATAAGAATTCGGTATCACCTCATATTCATCTCCCGGCCCCCTCCCCTTCCCCTTGACCCCAAGTAATGTCACCATAACTGACTTTTTGTAAGTTCTCATGGGGTAATAATGAAATGGAGGTGCTGTAGTCAAAAATGCTAATGTAATTAGTTATTCTTTGTAAGTATCAACCTTCTCTGTAATTCGATTGAAACAAGTATAATTGTATGTACTTTTATATTTGTGCTGCAGAATAGAAACTTTGCAAATTGAATTGAATTGAATTGAAAAAGGTCCTTGCAGATGTTGGCTTGTTTACCTTATAAAGGCAGACTATGGTATGGCAACCGCCAGTCCTACTCAGTTCCAAACTGCGGAATTATAGAATAAGGCCAAAAAAGGTGTGTTTCAGGCAACCCGACCCTAGTTTAAAAAAAGGGCCGACCCTAGCATTTCTTTTTGGTCAGGAAGAACAGATCATATGCCTAATTAACTGTACATGCTCAGTAAATTGTTTTTTAACAAGAATGTCCAATAATTTCATGATATTCCTAGTTATAGTAAGAATCAGTGAGTCCTCTTGATGACCCGCGAGTCGATGTGGCAGTTCGTGACTCATTCCAGGTACCTCCAACATTGAAAAAAAAAAAAAAAAAAAATCCGACCTACCTACCCTTAACTTTTGGACCATGTTGCCTGAAACACACCTTTTTTTATGGGCATAAGGCAAGACTGTACAAATTTGACTCTGCACCATTAGACCAGCAGTTAACATTCATTACATGAATTACAAATGGACCTTCTCTTTTCTTGATAGTCCACTAAACACAAGAATTAAGTAAGAAAAGTTTACACGGTGGTTTTCACCTCTTTGATAGAAATACTTTTAAAATAAATTGTACGCTGCAACTTCCCCTGGCTGCCACATTCTTTTTTCACACATGGTAAATCTGATTTCTCAGAAATCTATTTTTTCCCATTTTCATGTACATTGTGGTTTAGCTCAGAATAATTCATATTGACCGGTTGTTCCTAAAAACAGTTTGTATCACCGCCAACATCAATTTCTGTATAACATCTTATAACATCTTACAGATCCATTCGCACTAAGACGGGACTACTTTCAGGCCTGCTCTGACAGATCTTAGCACCTCTTTCTGTCGCGTAATGCATTTTGCCTGGAAGGCTGTAACAGGGCCCCTTATTACCCAACCACCTAAGGTGCCGAAATCACTCCGCGCCGGAACTATAAGCCGTGGTGGAATGGCTATGGGGGTATTTATTTCTAACGGAAAATGGGGGTTACAGTGAGGTGGGGTGGCAACTTGGTAGGTAGGGAGTGGTAATAGGTTTCATAAGGTACACTAAGTGACTGCATCATACGCCGCCAGGGGCTGGGATGGCGCCACTGTATGCAATAAGGCCCCACAATAGGACCCACTGTAGACTGTTAGAGTGTAGACCAAGTGAGCGGCCATTTTGTCCACCGATTGTACCCATTGTTTCCAGCAACTATCATTCACCATCCTAGCAAGGCTTCAATCTTCAGGAACTAGCAAAAAACTATCAGTTCTAGTTCCTTGACCTGCCACATATACTGCTGGTACGGCGCTGCGGTAGTTTCATTACATCCATATAGGACGGCCTGAGGCCGAGTCTCTAACGACTCAAGGGTGCGGAATATTAATGAACTTATCCCACGCATTACGGATGCCACGCGGTGCAGACTATTTGACAGTGTCACTGACTCTCCAATACGTGGTGGGAATATAACCCTTTAAGGGCCGCATAGTGCTTTAATGTAGCATGCCCTTGGTGGTCATGATGCAGTTATGCCCTTGGCGGTCATGATGCATTCATGCCCTTGGTAGTCATGATACATTCATGGTGAGTCTTCCATTGATAATGCTTGAATGCGGCATTATGAGTTACTAACCGGTGCCACACCCGGTCATCAGGCACATTGCATTAACGCACTATTTGCCACCAATAAAGGGATAAATATGTTGGACCTTCACAGCTATAATTATCCATCCCCATTGTTCCCAATTGCTGAGCTACCTCACACATCCAGGGGGCTTGATTGGTTTCTTTTAAGCTACAGAGCGTCCAATTCTTAGAGGAAAAATATTCAAGTTTAAGTGACTCAGATACTAAGAAGGGGAATTCAGTAACATATTAAATCTCATAGAGAATATATTTCTGAATATCTATCTTATGAGAGGGATAGAGGTAGCATGCTATACAATAGAATTTACTTAAAGGTGCAAATCTCGGTACCCCTCCAGTGACAGTCGGAGTGCAGTCGGTACAGGTACTCAGTCCTATAAATAGGGGCACTGGGGCTTTAAGGTACGTCGATCCCATTGAATCAAAGTCATCAGAAATCCACCCTTTTTTCTGTTGGTAAAGGCACTGCTTTGAGTGCCTAAAGTGGATAACCGTGGTATAACTGATATACTTTTACCTGCAGTGGCTATATGGGAAATATGCTGGGGGTTGATGTGCAACTGGAAGAGGGCCTGTACAAGATGATGTCCGGTAGTGTATAGACACAACAAACTACACCCAGCCATCCTTTAAAGTGGCATTCTCACCGACCCACTCACAATTCTAGTACTGTCCTAGTCTGCTATGTGATAAGAGCAAGTGATGAGAATGCCCCTTTAACTCCAATCTCCATGTCCTCCCCCTCCCACCACAACACTCTAGCCCAGGGACCTTTTTCAGAACAACTGCTGGGCTGTCAAATATGTTGCAGATAATGAAAAATCAACTGGACTTGAGGTATCGCCAGCGGCAAACTAGTGCATAGTTACTGGTCGTCAAACTCCATATTTTGGGTCTTTCACAATAACACCCCCCCCCCCCCCAAACACACATCCTCCACTTCATACACCCTATGCACTCATCTCCCCCATCGATTATCGGTCAACCTGTTGAGTTGATGCTTTTAACAATAGTATATTGTGAAATGGTTTTGACGATTTACCTGATCGTCATCGTCAAAACCTAATTTAGGTACCCCGGCAGATACGGCAGTCATTCTGAAAGAGGTCCCAGGGGTGAAAAGGAACCTATTAGCGGCATCTGGGTGTGGACTAACAGTGCCATGCACGCACTCCTGGAATGTATTTGACCCAATGGGGATGCCATAGACTACAGTAGATAAACCTGCTGTTATTCATTCAAATTGCCTATGGTTTACTGAGTATGCCATTATATTGTTTAGAAATACCAACAACAGTAGCCATCATGAAAATAGAGTGATATTGTCTTTTAAAAGTCGCAGCCATAGAAACAACATACGGTTCAGCAGTGCTAAGGGAGTTTTCATTTATTAGTTATAGGGAGGTGGTCGGTTTGGGGGGCATACATTTTTTTTACCCCTCCTGAGGGGCGTAAAAAATTAAGCCCCTTTTTAGCAAAAAAAAGCCTGAGTTACTATAGTTTAAAGGGGGAGAGCGAGAGGGGGGGAGGGCTTCAAAAATGTCCATGCATCCACACCAAAATTCACCCCCCCCCCCCTGTAATTAATAACTGAACACTCCCTAAGGCGCTACACAGCCATGCCTTAAATTGGCATAGTCCGACGATGAGGGCAGAAAAAAAAATGCAGAAAAAAAAATGCAGTTAAAAATGTGCAAGAATGAGCAATATAGCCATACTTCTTGTCCTAGCTATTTTATCTAAAATTATTCCCCCAGAATTCAGCTTAGGTTTCAACTAATTATCAGTTTTATGCTCAATTTAAGACTTTTGGAGTGCACGCTACAAGTCCACCCATTAAAAGTACACTGTAAAAGGCTACACCTGTTTCATGAGACCTTCTAAATTACCTCTTATTGTTCATCAATGCTATTTTCTTGTGACCTACCCTCCAAATATGATATTGCAATGACAATTTGAACAACTTTAAATAGAATTTAAAATATGGGAAACACCAGACCATACCCCTTTAACTCCAATCTCTACACCTCAGTGTTCTCACTCTACTCCCTACCACTACACTGAAAATCCATAAGTTGAAAGGGTTAGTCAGTACAGACTAACCTAGGTTGGTCATATGAGTTTTAGTCACAATGGCAAAGTTATATTCAAAAATGACCAAGGGGTCAGCAGTAGTGACTAACCTAGGTTAATCATTGGTGTGTTGTATTTGTTTACAACTAGCTGGGGCCACCTGTGATGACCACTCAGTGGCTCCCCCTGGAAATAAAAAGACTAAGGTGGGTTGGTCAGCAGTGACCAACCTGACAATGATAACTAATCTAGGTTGGTCGTATATGGAGCCAAAAAATGACTAACTAGATTAGGCACTAGTGACTGAGAGATTGGGCTTATAGGGAGCTAAAAAATGACTAACTAGGTTAGGCACTAGTGACTGAGAGATTGGTCGTATAGGGAGCTAAAAAATAACTAACTAGGTTAGGCACTAGTGACTGAGAGATTGGTCGTGTAGGGAGCTAAAAGATGACTAACTAGGTGAGGCACTAGTGACTGAGAGATTGGTCGTATAGGGAGCTAAAAAATGACTAACTAGATTAGGCACTAGTGACTGAGAGATTGGTCGTATAGGGAGCTAAAAAATGACTAACTGGGTGAGGCACTAGTGACTGAGAGATTGGTCGTATAGGGAGCTAAAAAATGACTAACTAGGTGAGGCACTAGTGACTGAGAGATTGGTCGTATAGGGAGCTAAAAAATGACTAACTAGGTTAGGCACTAGTGACTGAGAGATTGGTCGTATAGGGAGCTAAATAATGACTAACTAGGTTAGGCACTAGTGACTGAGAGATTGGTCGTATAGGGAGCTAAATAATGACTAACTAGGTGAGGCACTAGTGACTGAGAGATTGGTCGTATAGGGAGCTAAAAAATGACTAACTAGGTTAAGCACTAGTGACTGAGAGATTGGGCGTATAAGGAGCTAAAAAATGACTAACTAGGTTAGGCACTAGTGACTGAGAGATTGGTCGTATAGGGAGCTAAAAAATGACTAACTAGGTGAGGCACTAGTGACTGAGAGATTGGGCGTATAGGGAGCTAAAAAATGACTAACTGGGTTAGGCACTAGTGACTGAGAGATTGGGCGTATAGGGAGCTAAAAAATAACTAACTGGGTTAGGCACTAGTGACTGAGAGATTGGGCGTATAGGGAGCCTAGGAATATCAGTGTGGTGACAATTTGAACAACTTTAAATAGAATTTAACATTTGGAAAATATTGGACCATGCCCCTTTAACTCCAATCTCTAAACCTCAGTGTTCTCACTCCCTACCATCACCACCAGCTGGTAACACTATGGCTCTAGACCTCTAAATTCGATATGGCGACATGGGCATTTCTTAAAATCTACATGCTACATGAGGCCTAGTGACATGCGACATGAGGCTTAGTGACAGGGGACATGGACATTTCTTAAATTGACATGGGACATGAGCATTTTAAGCAACATAGACATGCGGCAGGGTCATTTCTTAAATCCGACATGCGACATGGGGACCCACCCATCAAGGGCCCCAACACTACCTCCTCCAGCACCGTCCTCACTCCAGGTCCCCAGGGCCCACATCTGTCACCCGGCCGGCCACAGTTGCTCACCGCCACTCGCCGGTGCTCACAGGCGCTCGGGTCGCCGCCCAGAAAACTGCTCCTGGACGCTGGCCATGGATCACCGGGGTGGTGCCGGTAAAATATTCATCCGGCTGTCATTGGGAGCTACTTTAGCTCATTTGTCGGCCATTATGTTGTTACTAGTGGGCAGCGGCTGGCCGGGGGTGGGGGGGGAGGACGGTGGTGGGCCGGGCGGCGGGGAACAGCTCAGAGTGAGCGCTTCGTGAGCTGTAGTTGACAAGCAACACCTTCCATACCTCAACCACCGCTGGGGGCTGCTGCACTAGTGTATATGTATAGCTGGTATAGTCAATAGTGGTGAACAAGGCTTAGCCACCAAAGTGCAAGTTATCGTAAGGGAGTTTTCATTTTTTATTTACAGGGGGGGTGAGATTTTTTTTACACCCCCCCCCTCGCAAGGGTGTGGAATGTTTTGCGCCCCCCCCTTTCAACAATAATAATGCGTGGGCTTTTTTACTAACAAAGGGGCTATATTTTTACCCCCCCCCCCTCAAGAGGAGTCAGAATTTTTTTACAGCCCCTCTCAGGAGGGGTCTGAAATGTTTACGCCCCCCCTGGTAACTAATAAATGAACACTCCCTAAAACCTCTGTGATAAGCTAACCTCTTTTCAAAATGTTAGGCTTGAGGCCGCTTTTAACATTGTCTCAAAGAAGGGAGTTACAAGGGAGGTTTTTTATCAAGTAAATAAAAGTTTAACCATATTCAAGTGGAACCCCAATTCCGCTTATAATATTCAAAGTAATACTCAAGATAAATATCAAGATTTTGGTATACCCTACTTGTGTAACATACCCCTGTAAGACGGTCCCTGACCCCGGCCATTTTCCTCTTCAGCAAGTGGTGGGCATGTGTGGTGTCATGGCGGTGTGTGTGTGTGTGTGTGGGTGGGTGTGTGGGTGTGTGTGTGTGGGTGTGTGGCTGTGTGTATGTGTGTGTGTGTGTGTGGGTGGGTGTGTGGGTGTAAGAGGTGGGCAGGGATAGAGTGATGGGGTTATTATATAGCAGTGTACGGCGTCTGTCACAGCGCCGAAACTTTGAGACCAGATCTACAAAGTTTGGTTACTATGGCGAGTGGGTGGACACATGAAGTATGTAAGGAGCGAGTATATGTATATTCCCTGCTCTTATGAAGTCAGGCCATTTCCATCAAAGACAAAACAGTTTAACCCTTTAAGGACCGCATGATACCTTAATGCCTTATGTCCTTGGTTGTCATGATGCATGAATGCAGCCCTGGCGAGTAACTCATCAGTGCTGCATTCAAGCACCATGCCAACCCTACAGGGTTCAGACACTGCCATAGCGTCGGCATGATGCACTAATGCAAAACCGCCAAGTTACTCCCCAGGACTGCATTGGTGCATCATAACGGCAAATCTCATCTTTAAGGGCTAATGAGTACACAAACAGCATCTTTCCTTGCTTTGATTGCTGTATTTAACATGCACTGCATGGATGTTTGCATTTACTCAAAAGATATGCTTAAAGGAGCACATAAAGCAGCTGTAAAGCAGCTTTAAGGTCTAAAAAGGCCATGTAAACGTCATCAAAAGGTCATAATCGCATTTAAGCAGCATAAAGTAGCATTTAATCGAATTAAATGTGCTTGAAACACTTAAATTCGGATTTTTATGCAGTTCTTGTTTGGTTGTTGTATTCAATGTTTGCATTTACTCAAATAATATGCTTAAAGCGACACTTAAGCAGCTTTAAGTTTAGGAAATGCCATGTAAGTATCAAAACGGCCTTGAGTTTTTTTAAGTCCATTTACTGAAGCAAGCATTGCATAGAGTGTTCATTTCAGTATCTTCAATTTGCGTAAATGCTAATATCAATGGTGTAGCGATGTCTGGACTGTGGCCAGACCGTCCTTTGTTAAGCGGAGACAGATTGAGAGATGAGAGGTCTGGGAGGAGGCAGAGTGGTCAGTACTGATTGTTCTACACCAATAAGTGGTCGGTCGGTGACTTCTGGTTTAACTATTTAAGCTCATTCACTGTGGTGTGAAACTGCAGAAATATAATCATACTTTTCTGTGTCATTAACATGGCATTTCTGAACTTAAAGCCGCTTAAGGCAACTTTTAGCACTAAAAAGCGTGCTTAAATGCCAATGTTCATGAAGTGAAGTATGATGCCCCAAGTTTTCGGTAGTTCTGTTATGATACGCCAGGACAACAATGGGGAGTTCTCACTGGCACTACAATGGCGCATTAGTGTATCAGTACACCACATGAAATTCAGCATTTAAGTAAACCTTTATTGCTTAAAGTCACTATTTAAGCGACTCTAGGTTCACCAAATGCAATGGAAATATCAAGAAAATGTCATAATGGCTTCAAAGCAGCTTTAAGTGGAATTTACTGTAATCAAATATGCTTAAAGTGTGATTTTTAACAGCGCAATAGTTGCTTTAAAGGCCAATTTCCTGCAGTGAGAGGGCAGCAATGTGCATGCCTGCAGCACTGGTGAGTTCCTCATGCAGTGCTATTCTACCCTTAAAGAGTTAAGCGCCGTGATTGACTGTCAGTGAGGGACCACGTCCACCCAACTACACTAACAGAGTACAGTACTTACAGGTTAGGCCCAAAAATAAAGGTCTGTTTCAGGTCACACGACCGACCTTATCAAAATAGGGCCGCCCCTGCATTTTTTCTATGCAATTTTGAAGACATTTTCATATTTCTACCCTTTTCTGATCAATTTTGGGATCTTCAGAGAGGCCGGCTAGTACTTACTTTCATGTTAAAAAAAAAAGTTAAAAATAAATAAAATATCCGACCTACCGACCCTACATTTTCTTACCATGTTACCTGAAACAAACCTTTTTTTTTGGCCTTATACAGCAACTAGCACCAATAGAGTTGATGACTTATTTCGCTTGATGACCAGCACCCAGAGACTATACAGGAAGAGGCCCTTAGTTACAACTGATAGCCTGGGTAGCAACCAGTCATCTCTCTATCTGCCCCTTACTTCCCCTCACAGAGAAAACAAGGAGAATCCCAAATGGGAGTCTGGACTAGATCATTGAGGTAACCTTTGACTCTAAAGTGACTCCCAATCATTAGGGAGTCTTATAATAGGAGTTATTATAGGGTTATTAGCTGCTAATGTTAGGGAGTCACTTTAGAGTCCTGGGGAAAGTTACCTCAGTGGTCAAGTCGGGAGTCACAGTGATTCTACTTCTTTTCTATGTGCTCCCCTTCATCAATATCCACTGGAGTACACTGAAAAAGTAAACTCCTCCCCAGACTCGTCTAAGTGACTGTCATAAAATAAACGAGTCAAAAGTTGTCTTACATATCAGGTTACCATCCCACAAATAGAATCTGGAGCTGGCAAATGTCGGGTTTTGGGCTGGCACATACCAAGTGTGCTTCTATCTCCATCTAGAAGACCAGCTTCCTTGTCACTTAGACAAGTTTTTGACTCGTTTATTTTATGACCGTCACTTTGAAGAGTCTGGAGACAAGTTTATTTTTTGAGTGTAGTAGCGATGTGTGAATCATGAAGCTGTTGTGTCTGATAGTTTCAAATTGGCAAAAAATACCAATATAATGTACGGTCAAACGCATCCGTAGTGATCATGGGCCGTATAAACTCAGAAATGCTCATGGCATCAGGTTCCTGAGAAAAATCAGATAATAAGAGAGACACTGAAATGGTCTCATTAATTGAAGGTGTGAACTGTGATAAAGAATCGTATATATTATTAGAACAATACAGACCTTTCGGACATAATGCAAACTTAAAGCCTATAATTCAATAAAGATGTGTAACAAAATACAACGCAATTCTGAAATCACCTTAGACTACTTCTGAATAGACAAGTTCCATCCACTGCAATCCATGGCTCTGGACCAGCAAGAGTCAAAGAAGAAATGGGTACATGTTAGATATATAGGGGTTAAAGGGCCGACTGGAGAAACACCCATAGAGAGATTGTGAAACCTGGGTGTTCCCCCCCCCCCCCCTCCCCCACCACACACACGCCCAATGGCAATCCCCCAGCAGATTCTTCCAAATGTTTCTGCCGGCACTACTTCCTTCTCTGCCAACAAGTGGTGGGTTTCCCTGAAAACTTACCTATGCCATGCTCTTTACATATGTATTAACAACTATGTTTCAAGTGGCAAGCACATGTTTAAAATTTCAGAAGTATTGCTCATGTTTTGATGGTCCAGATTTGACATATACCTGAGAACAATTTTTAGTGTATTGAAATGGCAGTGTGAGATGGCTATAGGAGATCAGACAAGTAGTACTGTTTTCAAACCTTTTTCTACTGAAGAGTTTCGAGAGTCTGCACCTTTTGGCAGAGTCTTACTTGAGACTGTGCTGGGAGAGTAGCCCATTGTGCCCCCCCCCCCCCCCAGCGGTGCCAAACACAACTACAGGCACCGGAAACAGATTGCAGCGTCTGCCGCAGCCTCACTTTGAAGTTGAGGCTGATGGAGCTGTTGAGCTGCCCCCTGGTGTGTAAAGGGCGCAAACGGCGCTGTCTGCTTGTTGTAGCACGGGTATGTGATGTGGCTCTTACTACCCACACTGACAATCCATAGGTTGAAAGGGTTAGTCAGTACAGACTAACCCAGGTTGGTCATATGAGTGTTAGTCACAATGGCAAAGTTATATTCAAAAATGACCAAGGGGTCAGCCAGTAGTGGCTAACCTAGGTTCATCATTGGTGTGTTGTATTTGTAAAGCACTAGCTGGGGCCACCTGTGATTACCACTCAGTGGCTCCCCCTGGAAATAAAAAGACTAAGGTGGGTCGGTCAGTACTGACCAACCTGACAACAATCACTAGTCTAGGTTGGTCGTATAGGGAGCCAAAAAATGACTAACTAGGTTAGGCACTAGTGACTGAGAGATTGGTCGTATAGGGAGCCTAGGATTATCAGTGCACTCAGCATTGGTCCCTGGGGCCCACATGTGTTTTACGTGGGCCAGCTGGGCTTGTCCATATCTGGGTTATGGTCCTTTTTGTCCAAGACTACCAGTGGGAGCCCAGATGTTTCAACCCACGAAAAAAAATAATTTCATAAATACATTGTAAATGTTTCATAACATACTGATATATTGACCTCTGGGCTAGGGCTTGGCACTTTGAATCTGGGCTGATCCTATAGGATTCCCACTGGTAGCCCTGGACAAAAAGGACCAAAACCCAGGGTGGGCAAATGTGCTATGTTGAATAGGTAGGTACCACTCCCCAAGCATAGCTTAATACAATACCACGCCAAAAGACTAGGGTAATATAAAAAAAAGAGACTTTTTTCAGGAACTTTTGCGAGAGTCAGACAATGCAGACCTTTCTCCAGATAGGGGAGCAGCAGACACTCCAAAAGATGCATATTTCAAGAGTTTAATTCTAGGAATTACTGAAAGCTATGGTATGTTTTTTTATGTTTTCCAAGTCTTCTGGATGGAGAAAATTGATGTTGTGGTAATGAAAGCTTGTGCAGGCACCATGAAATTCAAGATGGCCGCCAAAATGTGATAAATTCTTGAAAATGACATATCTTTTGTTGTATTCAACATAGAAGCATGATATTAAGTTCTAAATATACATTTCCAAGGTCAAGGAATTCAGATTCATCATTTATGAGAACCTCAGTGGCAGCCATCTTGAATTTTTAATGAGGTTGGGCACCTAAATATGTGAATTTCTTTTCAGAATGTGATTTCTCGTTCTTATCAACATGCAGAACGACTTGATACTTTAAGAACCATGTAATTCTGAAAATAAGGAGTTGAGATTCAACACTTAGCATCATGCATGTGGCAGCCATTTTTAATATTTAATGAGATTGATGTCACAATGTCCAAATTCACATTTGCACAACCTTAAGACATGTTTCAATTAACACACAACACAATTTAACATCATTTATATGCATCTCTTATGTCAAGGAACTCAGATATACCACTATTGTGAGTCTAAGTAGCAGCCATCTTGAATTCTTAATGAGATCTGAGAGCATGTAGATTTAGTTGAAATTATATGTTCCTGGTTCTAATCATCATAGAAAACCGATTATAGTCCTGGAAAATGCATATTTCTTAAGAAGACTGGACATTGATCACTTATCTTTGTAAATAATGGTCACCCAGATAAGGTTACTGTCAAGAGCCTGGAGTGTGGGGTAGTTTGGGGTAGGGGAATCTGGTAAGATGTATGGTGGCACCCATTGTGTACATTGAAATTTGTTTGGTTTAATCTAACATTTTGCAATTAATTGATCCTACACAGAATAACAATTTGGCCGCCTACTATAAAGGCTGAATATATCTAATCAGACAGAATTTACAGTAGGCACTGGAGTGGAGGGATTTAAATGAGTCTGAATATGACAATCTGACAAAATGTTCCTCTGCAATTCTCAATATTTTTCCAACTTAAAATGCTTTTATGCTGCAATGTATCTATGGGTAAACCAAAAATGTCTCTCTGTACATAATGAGAATTCATGACAATCAGAATGCTGTCCTTCAAACTGAAAAGCAGAGTTGCAGTCCAAGGGCCCATTTTCCCTATGCTTTCTCTATGGAGCAGCAAGGTCACTGCCTGGGGAATGAGTTTGCCCCCCTTTAGAAAGATGCAGATTTGTTCATGACTGCCATCTATAGTATAGGGCAGAAATTCTAATAAAGTTGTTGTGTACCTTGTGAGATACTAGTGGGTCCCACCACCTTAGCTTTGTTATCAATAAATACCGAGATTGATTTATTTCCACCAGAAGTTGGAATTAGAAGCTTGGCTGTGTACTCACTCCTTGCTTGAAAACATAGCAGATATCTACATATATGAGGGAAATGGGTTTATAATGTTATACAGATGAAGAAACTTAGGTTTGGGTGTGCCAACTTGTATAGCAGCTTTAAGAGAAAGTACATGTAGATGTACATGGATGTGTATCACTTACATCTTGGCACCATGAAAAAGTACTAGAATGGTCAACTATACACTGATCAGGTGCACTGCAGACAGGAATATCGGCCCCATGTCTTTCAACCCTGTGGAAGATCAGCACCATAACTAATGGCACCCTGATTGTAGGCCCCGCAGACTATAGGCCACTTTCCTAATGTTTGAGCATAGATCAAACTAACGTCCGGGGATAGATCAAATTAACTTCTGAGCATAAATTAAACTAACTTCTGAACACATCTCATACTAACGTCCAAGTATACAGCAAACTAACACCTGAGTATATGTACATGATCAGACAGGAAATAGGTGCATGATCGGACATTATATGGGTGCATGATCAGGCGTCAGTTGCACCATTTCTCAGACGTTAGTATCAGCTGTGCTCGGATGTTAGTATAGCATGTGTTCAGATGTTACTATGGCCTGTGTTCAAACATAAGTATGGCCCATGTTTGGACATTAGTATGGTCTCTGCTCGGACATTAGTATCACCTGTGCTTGGATGTTAGTATGGCCTGTGCTCATGGCCTATTGTCCGGAGGGCTAAAAGTCATGGGGGGCCAATTGTCATAGGGCCTATTGTCAGGGGAGGCCAATCATCATGTGGCTAAAATGCTGAGGGCCTGTTGTCCTAGGGCCAATTGTCAGGAAGGCCAATTTTTAGGAGGGCCTCTGACCCGGACACCCAAAAAAACATCTCCTTCTCGTTGCATACCTTAAAACCTAACTCATGTATAAGCCACAGCCAGAGTTTGGGGTGATCAACTTTAGCATGCGTCCATGAGCCACACATGGAGTCAGAGTCCTCTTGGCAGCCTGTACTGCCTCCCCGCTGCCCCTAAGGCCTCCTTAACCCTTTAAGGACAGATGTCGCTAACAGATAACATTTGTCTTCATGACGCACCCACCAGCCTGGCGAGTAACTTACCGGTGCTACCTTGGTGTATTATGCTGACCCTTCAGTAGTGTCTCAACCCCATAGATTTGGCATGATGCTTGAATGCAGCACTGATGAGTGCCGATGCTGCATTCATGCATTATGACGACCAAGGGAATGCTGCATTAAAGCACTATTCCGTCCTTAAAGGGTTAAATAGTGACAGCTTTCTCACTCAGTTCAAGTTTTTGGCTGTAGTAAAGCCTCACCTCAACCCTCCCCCCTTGTCGCATACAGTTAGGCTGCGAGCAGGGATTATCAGTGGTGTGCATTGTCTTAGGGCTGAGGTGAGGCTGAGGCATTGTCTTAGGGCTGAGGTGAGGCTGAGGCATTGTCTTAGGGCAGAGGTTAGGCTGAGGCATTGTCTTAGGGCAGAGGTGCGAAGATAAGGCATTGACATCTTAGCCCTATGCAAAGCTGCTCACCCGCACCTCAGCCCTAAGACAATGCAAACCTCTGCTAATCCCTGCCAGTAACAATGGACCTTGGAGCCACCCAGACTCGTACCTCCAGTCTCTAATTCCACAACTCTCTGTAGGTGGCGGAGTTGGAAACTGGAGGTATAAGTCTGGGAGCCCCTCCACCCCCCCCCCCAATACATCAGCTAAGTTAGGGGTGCAGCTGATATCCGAGTTTCTCCAAGGACTGATTCAGAGGCCTTCTGTGGCTTATAGCATCAGCCCATAGTCGGGTGTGGCTTATACATGAGTTAGGCTTATACACAAGATTTTACAGTACCTATAAATCCAACCTGATTCAAGTCATCTACCCATTGAAAATGGGTGACTCAGCAGTAGGGCCTACTACTCCTAGAGTAAGTAGATGTTAATTTGCACAGCATATTCCCTGGCATCAACCGTTGCTTTGGAAAAACTGTCCTGATGTTGCCTCAATTGGTAGATTGTATGTCAATCAGTGGAAGTTAGCCCAACCTCATTAAAAGTTCAAGATGCTAGCCACATGTAGGCTATAGCTTCTCATGAATGATAAATTTGAATGCCTTGACCCAAGAAATGCATCTTTAGAATTTTAAATTGTGTTTCTCTCTTGACAGAATTGTGATTTTATGTTGACAGGAACAATTTGTTCATAATTGATTTTGGATGTTGCACCATCATTCTCATCAAATATTCAAAATGGCTGCCACATACATTTTGCTATGTCTTAAATATCAACTCCTTGTTGTTTAATATATGTTTCCTAAACCATAAATAGGGTCTGCATGTTTATTAGAACTGGAAACCAATTATTTAAAAGAAATTCATATATTCCGGTGCCAGGCCTCATTAGAAATTCAAGATGGCGGCCATTTAGGTTCTCATAGTTCATAATTCTTAATTCCCTGACCTCAGAAATATATATTTCAAACTTTACATCATGTTTCTATGTTGGTTACAGTGGGTGTATAATCTTTATTATTGAATGGGAGACTCAATACACATTGTTTCTACTTTTACCCGAATAACAGAAAATGTATATAATCAATGGCTGTTTTCATATAGCCTGCACGAGATATCATTCCCACAACATCACTTTTCATGGTTGCTAGGGTCCCATTAACATGAAAAACCATGCTGTAGCTTTCAGTAATCTTACGAATTAAATCACATCTGATGGCCCTGCTGCTGCTCTCCTAAGAGGCTAGCAATGCTGGACCCTTTGAGAGACTTTGAGAGTCCAGCATTTCTAGACTCTCTTGCATTATGATGTCACTTATCTGTCAGGAATTTTGCTTCATGTAGAATTGTCTCTATATATACTAACCATGTTTTATGTTTCTACCTACAGGTGAGTGCACTTACTGGAACAACACAGGTAAAGTCACATCATGAGAGATTTTGTGCTATTCCCATAAAATAAGGAATGGTTGCATCATTTAACACTGAAGCTCCACCGCTCACACTCAAAAAATAAACTTGTCTCCAGACTCTTCAAAGTGACGGTCATAAAATGAACGAGTCAAAAACTTGTCTAAGTGACAAGGAAGCGGGTCTTATAGCTGGAGATAGAAGACCCACTTGGTATGTGCCAGCCCAAAACCCGACATTTGCCAGCTCCAGATTCTATTTGTGGGATGGTAACCTGATAGCTTAGACAACTTTTGACTCGTTTATTTTATGACAGTCACTTCGACGAGTCTGGAGAAGAGTTTACTTTTTCAGTGTAGATGACGCAACATGGAATAGTCTTACCCACCTGCCACACTGTAAAAAGTAATTGTAGCTACACAGTAAAATCTACTGTCGTTTTACAATAATATCTACACCTACAGTAGATTCTGCTGTATACCTACAAAACAAGCAACAAACTTTTATCAGTGCATATATATAGTCCTGCGGTAAAGCACATTGAGAAAGTTGTGATGATATAGACACGGATGCTACTGAACATAGTTCCGATTAAAGTCTCAATTTTATAGTTGTTTAGGTAGTGGTCATTTTTGAACAACAGGGGGGGGGGGGGGTCGGTGGATTTTTGGGCGGGCGGGTTGAAATTTTTGGTCCCCCCCTCAGGCCGGCCGAAATTGAGCGCGGCCGACCCCTTTGATCTACAGTAACGCGCCGGCTTTTTTACTAAAAAGGGGTGCAATTTTTTTTGGTCCCAAGAGGGGTCCAAATTTTTTTGGTCCCCCCCCTGCAAGAGGTCCAGATTTTTTGGTCCCCCCCCCAAATCCACCAACCCCCCTGTTATTAAAAAATGACCACTCCCTTAGATAGACACAGTAAGTGCAGTTCCTTATTTAGCTTTTTTTTTTTGGTAGTTGATACAGACCGGAGAATTTGAATGCTGATTTATTCTATTTTTTGAGGTGCCAAAATTAATCAATCAATTTTCATTAATATGATATTTTCTCAATTTGGCAAGGTTTCGGGGGGGGATTGTACTTGGTGTGTGTGTGTGGGGGGGGGGGCTGATGAGCCGCCACCCCCCTCAGGCTGGAGTCATTGATTCAGCATCGATCCGCTCCTACCGCAACCACCACCACCTCTTGATGCCCAAATAAGGCATGCTTATTCATACCCTTCCCTCCGACCCTTCACCCCCTATTCCTAAATATTAGATCGCAACCAAGTTCACCTCATCTGCAGGGGGTTATTTAGATACTAATCTTCACATTGAAGTCTCAGATTTGCTACTTCAGGTGTTTAGTATTGTTTTTCATATAAATGATGTTATCACTTTTCAAAAAAATTATCAGATTTTTGAAAAGCATAATAATAGCACTGCAATCCCTCTGGTGTGGGAGTTAGGTACAGGCATCAAGTATGCACCCTAATAGATTAATATGGGAAGAAGAGGTACCCTACCAGGCAAAAACCTTTGCCACTTTGCACATTTCAAAGCCTTTTCAGACTGACATTGACGCAGAAGCCGCGTACATACAAAAATGCTTCTGAAAACCTGCCAATATACACCTTCATGTTTTAAAACCACCAACCACCAAAAATAATTACTCAGCTTAAATCAATGAAAACAAAAACTCAATAGTTTTTCATTTCTGGCTAGTGCTCAGATGTTAGGCGGGTGTGTGTGTTGGGGGTGTGTGGGCTGGGGTCAGAGGTCACGTGGTCTGGTCTATAAGCTGTCACGTGGTTGGGCAGCCATGTCAGCACCTGGCGGGAGCTGGGGGAACTAACCCTGTAAGGGCCGCATAGTGCTTTAAAGTTAGTACACCCAATGTGTGGGACAAAAAAAAAAAAATTCCCTAAAAATGAGTCAGAATATTCACAAATGATATATTTATATAATAGACCTCCTATCTATTCCATTTCCCCATATTCGATCTGGTTTTGCTCTAATTAGATTTTATTGCCCAAAATATGGTTATTTTGGAATAAAAGCGTGTAAGCTTTTATTCCCCCCATTGAAAATACACTAGAAAAGCCCATGTTTGGATCTCATTGTGACCTAATAACACCCAATGGTGACATTTGATTGACCTCTAAATACTATACTTTTGGAGTATTTGGAATACATTCAAGCAATATTTGGAATTTAAAGAAAAATCGGATGTACCCACTTTAAGTGCACTACTGTCAAACCTCGCGTATAAGCCTAACCAGCATATTACCTGCACCTAGACTTTGGGAATATCATATAAGCTTCAAAGAAGGTCTGATTACGGAGACTTTAATACTGTAGTAGTCATCGAAAAACTAGCATATAAGCTGCGTCCTGATTTTACCCCAATTTTACGCCGCACTGGCTTTCTAACTTGGTTACCAGCCCTGCGCTATACAGGAGGTTGAACAGTACCCTTTGTCAGCATGATGCATGATTGCAGCCCTGGCTAGTCAACTTGCCAGGGTTGCATTCATGCATCATGCTGACCCCTTTGGGAAAGTATTTATTGTGAATAGTTAACCCAAAGATATGTCATTTTATACCGTAATATTCTACGACCCATTTTATTTACCTCTAGCGGGTAGGAGTGTATTGAAAATCATAATAGCAATATACTGTTATGAGTGTACATAACCCCCCCCCCCCCCCCCAAAAAAAGGTCGGATTTTTTTTTTTATTTCTTTTTAGATTCTATTTTAATTTTGGCCTGAAAAGTACCCAGAAATTGACTCATGAACTTCAATGGTGACTCGTGAACTGTAGGATCAACCCTTAAATAGCCCTAAAATATAAATATGCAATTTTGAAAATTGCATAACATATTTTAAGGGTCGGCCCTGTTTTGCTCAGTAGGGTCAGGTAACCTGAAACACACCTTTTTTTTTGGCCTTAGTAGAATTTTAAATATGGAAAAAATCGGACCATGCCACTTTAAAGGGTGTGTGTAAGGGGGTGGTTACAGAGTTGGTGTTAGGGTCAGGGTGTGCACCATTTCAGGAGGCACCAGGCCCCACACACTGATCCTGTCTGCACCCAGTAAGGGCCGCATAGTGCTTTAATGCATCATGCTCCTTGGGCGTCATGATGCATTTACGCAGGTCTGGTATCGACAACATCAACCCTAATGGGTTCGTAAACTACTGAATGGGCCGCTATGATGCATCAATGCAGAGGATGCAAGCTATCCATCAGTGCTTCATTTGTGCATCATGCCGAAATGACTCGTTGCAGTGTCATGCTGTGCGGAGAGGGTTACTAGACCCGGCCATGCTGTGGGGCTTATTGACCTGCTCGGCAGGAGGTAGCTTAGACTAGTTCCAATCCCCACGCTCCGCTTTGGGACCAGTAACCATACAGCATTGTAACGGGTTACGTCGCTGCGTTCTGTAACCAATCACCCCAAGCTGGCCCCATTTCGCACCATTTTAAATAGTGCCAATTAGAGAGCGCCGCTCCGAGCGGACCGCACAGTTACTGGTCCCTAAGTGAGGCGAGAGGTAGCCGCAGGAGCGCATGGGATTGGAACGAGTCTAGAGGTGGCTGCACTGCCCACAGGATGAGGTGTGCGGGGGGTGTCCATCTCCCAGCAGATTCTCCCATGCGTTTCTACCGGCACAACTTCCTTCTCTGCCAAAACGCGGTGGATTTCCCAGAGAACCTGCCTATGCCATGGTTTTGAAATAACCACTTTTACAATTATGAATCGATTCAATTATCTATAGGAAGGTTTGGAGTATGATTCTTTAAAATTACAAATGTATTGGTCATGGTTTTATTGGGACAATTGGACATATTCTTGGGAACAAATTTTGGTGTATGGAAATGGCAGTGTTTGATGGGGAAAGGAGAGCTGACAAGTAGTATCGTTTTTGCCACCTCTCAACGTCATCATGAAGACAGCTCACGACCTCTACACGCTAGTTAAGGCTAGATACCCTGAAGACGAGTTAGTATTACAGTATGTGTGTGAAAGAAAAGAGTCTGTCACATGCACTGTAAAAACTTTACAGTACATTTTCAATCATTTCAAACAGACTTTAGAGCATAGGAAATGGTTGTATTACACTTGGGTTCTGCTAAGTGATAGCTTCAATGAGAGTGAAGCTAAATGTATAGACAAGTTGATAATGAAGCACGACTTGTCTAAGTTTTCAGCTGTAGAAGCTGTTGGATACGGGTGGAAGTTTGGCCGCCTTAAGAGTTCAAAACCTCTCAAGAACTCTGACCACCTTGCAATGTGGGAATCAGCGCTGAAACATCACTACGCAAACAACCCTCATCATCCTCAGTACCACTCTAATCAAGACATGCCGACACATTACTTGTTAGAGAGTATCATAGACATGCTAGGTTGTCGGCTTCAAAGGAACTTAGCAGGTCGTTCAGATTTGAAAGTAGAAGACATTTTCAAAATCCCAGATACGTATCTAGAACGTTACACTGAAGCAGACAGATACAGAGTTAAAACTTATTTAAGTCAGTGGGAGCGTGATATTACAACGTCCTCTCATCGTAGTGGTTTAGCGCTCAGAATGTTATTGTAAACACTCTGATAAAAAAGTGAAACGTTAGTGCATCGTATAGAGTTGGGTGGGGTGGGGGGTGTGTATAGTATTAGCATAGGGTGTATGGGGTGGGGAGCACCCCTCTAGTGTGAAATGGATAGGGGGCGAGGAGTTCGAACTCAGAACGTTTTGCATACTCTTTACACGATTTCCCTACGTATTCTAGTCTAAAGAGCTATATAAAAGCTCCCCCTAACCTACAACACCCCATACAACGCTCTACCTACCTACCTGCCTGTTTACCAGACGCTATGCTACTGAAAATAAGTAGTAAGTTGCCGACATCAGATTACATACGGTTAGGTTCATACCTCAAAGTGAACTTGAAGGACATGGGATATCTCAGTTGTGAGAGAAGTGTCATAACTCAAGCTAGAGAAATGTTCACTACTTGGTACCAGAAAAGTTGTACTACTAGGTGGGAAGAACTAGCAGACGCTTTGGAGGAATCTTACCGTATGGACCTCATCCAATTCTCACGTGAGTACATGGACAAGCATGACATGTGGGATGGCTTAGAGAGTGGAGACATGGAGTGGAAAGTGCAGAAATATTTCTCTCTTTTGTCTGAGCTCTGCCCTAGAGACTGGAAGACCATAGGGATCTACTTAGGGTTGACTTCTCATGAAATAGCTTTCATCTCTCAACCTGTGCCTTCTGACAGAACTGTCAAGAACCCTGTCTATGAAGTGCTGAGAGCTTGGAAGTACAACGAGACGTCTGAGCCTATAGCTCTGATGAAAGTGTTGCAAGACGACATGGGTCGCAGCGACGTCGCAATGTATGTTCAAGGGTTGTATGCAGCTGTACCCAAAGCCATAAAAGTGAGCTGTGTCACTCCAGTGTTGACCACTCTCATCTGATCACTGCACTAAGATGGACGTCTCTACCGCTGTGGAATCTGTTGAATTCGATCCTAGACTACAGTCACCTTTCACTATGCTAATAGCTGGACCTACATCCTGTGGTAAGAGTCGTCTAGTATTCGAAGTGATAAATAACGTGAAGACTCTCGTCACACCTGAAGTACACGATATAACTTACTGCTACAGCCAGTGGCAACCAGAGTTTGAAAAGTTGAAAAGTGCAGGTGTGAAATTCAACGAAGGTCTTCTTACAAGGGATGAACTTTTCAACTCTAGTCGAGATACTAGTAAACACTCGATGCTCATCATAGACGACTTGTTAGACCCAGAATATGCACCTATAGCTAAAGACCTCTTCATCAAAGGTTCTCATCATATGAACATGAATGTAATATTCATTACTCAGAACTTATTCTTTGCTAACAAAGACTTCAGGACTCTCAGTTTGAACAGTCATTATCTAGTTATTTTTAAAAACCCTCGAGATATGAGTCAGATAAGTTATATATCTAGACAAGCTTTCCCAGCGCAACCATCTTTTTTGACTCAGGTATATAACAAAGAGACTACAGCTAAACACTCATACATAGTGTTGGACTGTAAGCAGAGCACACCTGACAACTTGCGAGTGAGGAACAGTATAACAACACCTTGGAACAGCGTAGTATTCATTCCTACTGGGAAAAAGCAGAAGAAATGAAGGGGAGTACTAAGAGTAAGCGTGCTAAGAGTCTTAAGCGCCGTCAGAGAAGTGCTTACTACCAAAAGTTAGTTTCTTTACGTCGGCATTACTCTCTGTTGAAACATATAGCTAAATGTAGTAGTACAGACTGTCAACATTTAGTGAGAGGTCTCAGTGAAGAAGTGATCAGACTAATGAGTGTCATATGTGTCAATGTAATGAACAAAACCTTGACACCGAACTACCTTCACGCAGTCAAGAAGTTATCGCCGTACAAGAAACAGCTGAGAGCTATAACAAAACCTAAGATTACTGTCATAGCTAAGAGACGAATACTACAGCAGGACGGTGGCTTCATAGGTGCACTACTGGGTGTAGCACTACCTCTTATTACTAGTCTCATAGGATCAGCTGTCAAACGGTAGTCATGTCTTACACACGTATGGCTTTAGTGAGACCTGATTTAGTAGGTAAAAGCGACACCCCCATTTCTTCTACTACTAACACTGACCCGCTACCTAGTGCAACACTCGCGTCTTCTGCTCCAGCTGTGCTACCAGACCCTCAAACTCAGTTCTATGAGAGTCAACTAGTCAGAGAAAAACTATCCCCACACAGTAGTCTAGTGGAGATATTGAGTCACTTACAGAAAGAAGCAACTAGAGTATTGAATGACTCTCAGTTGAACACTAGTGAGAGACTCAGTAGATACAACCAGCTCATGACTAAATCTTCTATACTATACAAAAAAGCTAAAATTGTGAGTCGAGCTGCTTCTTCTATGAACCCTAGAAATATTACTCAACAACGTCACAAAAGAGGTAGGAGAGGGGAAGAAGCAGACGATGAAGCTACTTCAGGCGATGATGACGATATGTTTTCTACTACTAGTCATCAAACTCCAACTCCAAGTTTACCTGGTGCTAGTGGAGACGATGAATATGAGTCTCAAGAAGAAGAAGAAAGAGAAGAAGAAGACACAGGACCTATAGGTAGACAAGGTGTCATGGTGATGGATGCTTTAATTCAAAGGCGTGTACCTACTACTTATCAGAAGACTGCTATGAATCTGTATAGACACTTAGCAGACTCTGACAAAGGTAGAGGTACTATCAACTGGACTCCTAGTGGTGAACTAGTAGTGCACGGGCGGCGTATACAAGGGAGTAACATCATTGATCTACTAGGTGATGCAGCTCGGAAAAATAGTCTAACTAAGAAGCAACCTCCCATAGGACAAAAGTACTTCATCGCAGCTGTTAAAAGGTTGAACCCAGACCTCAAGTTCGTCAGAAACAAAGAATCTTTCAAGAGTGTTAGTTCTATGACTGGCTCCCCCTTCAGAAGACGTTCATATAGTGTAACACCAAAGCGTAAACGTAAAGCTAATACTGCACAGAGTGGTACTGGTATAACATCTCGTCAACTAGCAAAGTTATGGCGGACAAAGCTTTGAAGAAAGCTGTAGTAGATCGCTATACTTCAGTCAGAGAACCTGGAAGTTTCACTAGCGTGAGTAAATTGCGACACCATCACTTTAAGAAGACTGACTTAAAAAACATTGCTGAAGCTTTAGAAGATGTGGATGCTTACACTAGACACAAACCTTACAAGAGACGGTTCACAAGACACAAGACTCAGACTTGGGGTATAGATAGACAATGGCAGTTAGATCTTATTGACATGAGAGAGTCTTCACGTGAGAACAAAGGGTACCAGTATATTTTAGCTGGTATAGATGTCTTCTCAAGATATGGCTTTGCTCAACCTGTCAAGAGTAAGAAAGCTGTAGATGTATTAGAAGCTTACAAGAAAATGACTGAGAGTAGACAACCTGTTAAAATCCAGACTGACAAAGGAAAAGAATTTTTGAACCAAACTTTCAGAAGTCATCTAGAAGAAAGGGGTGTAAAATTGTTCACTGGAGAGAACGATGACGTGAAATGTGCTATAGCTGAACGATTTAACGCCACACTGCAAGGTAAGCTGTGGCGTTGCTTTGCTTACTTCAACAACTACAAGTGGACAGGCATACTTCAAGATCTAGTCCACTCTTACAATAGTACTGTGCATAAGACACTAGGTGCAGCTCCAGTCGACATCACAGACAAGAACTCTGATGCTCTGTTCTACAGGCTATATGAACAACCACCAGACAAGAGGACTGTGCCCAAGTTACTTTTGAAGAAAGGTTCTAAAGTGCGCATGCTTGCTAAGAAGCGCGCTTTCAACAGAGGTTACGAACCTAACTGGACTGAAGAAGTATACACTATAGATTCTGTCAAACCTAAAGGATACCAACTGAAAGATGAACTAGGAGAAGAGATAAAAGGAACTTTCTACCAGCCTGAAGTTCAAAAGGTCCATGTCCGTCAAGGGAAGAGGTACGACATAGAGGAAGTAGTGAAGTACAGAGGCTCAGGTCGTAAGCGTCAAGCATACGTCAAGTGGAAAGGTTACGGGGATAAGTTCAACACGTGGGAACCTGCTAAGAACGTGAAAAAATGGCGTTCACAATGACACTACCTAGCAACTCGTCTATGAAAGTTTTCCCAGACAACACTCTGACAACTTACAACACATTGTTACCTGAGTATGTATCTTCTAGTACTCCAATGGAGTGTGCTCTGCAAGAAATAACGTGTCCTACTAGTTGGTACAACGTAGAATGTGAGACATTGTTGTTCATAGAAGGTGAAACAGACTCAACTAGACCCAAGAGCGTCATGAGTGCTAAAAGACTACAAGAAGCACTACATAAGCGAAGCTCAGACTTTTTTCCTTACACAGCGAACGATCCTGTGTTGAATAGGAAAAGTTCAAGTATACACGACAGCGTAGCTAAGAAGTGTCTACAGCGAGGTGTAGAGATCAAACGCTCTAAACAAGTACCAGTACGACAACCTACAGCGAGACTTAGTGTAGAATCAGACCCAAGCTCTGGAGAAGTAGCGCGACCTGCGCCGCTACCTAGTGTCGAATCGGACAGCGAAACCGAAACTGAACCAGACCCTTTAGCAGAAGTGCCGCCATCTGGTGCAGACAGTATCACTTACAGAATAGTACGCGGTTTGAACCCTGAGAACCGTGCGAGTGCAGCAGTCTCAGCTGTGAGAGATTCACTCAACTTAAATTACACAGAAAAAGCAGCATTCATAAACGGGCTTACTACTAGAGAGTCAGAAGTTTTGACTGAGGAAGAACTCAGAGTAGTGAAAATAGAATTAAAGTTGAAGTATTTAGATAAACTAGTCAACACTTTTCAATTCCCAGCAGTCCGGACATATACAGCTTTCTCTCTGCAAGGTGTATATCTACAAGACAACAGTGACTTCATAAATTATCTGAACAAGTGTATTAACAGGAAACACCCTAGTATCATCAAGAAACTGAGGACACACCACAAGAACAATAAATCTAACGTGTTCACATACAACAGGTATACAATGAAGTGTATTGTAGCTCTACCCCCTGATGTTGTGATACAACTACCAGTTAACTTAGGTGTGCAGTTAGGATTCGGAGGTGGAGTCTTCTTGATGAATAAAACTGAAGGTCAAGCTGTAGTAGACTTGAAGTTCAGAGCTCAGACTGTGTATGTATACTCTGATATAGTGAAACATAACATTGTTGGAGACAAGAGAGCACCTCTCTTGAGAGTTGTAAACATTAATCCACTGCTAGGTGACACACAGACTGTCACTTTCCAACCTTTGATGTACCAACCTGTGAGTAAGAGCAGCTTCAGACAGATCGCGATCTACTTAAGAGACAGCACAGGTCGTCCTATACCATTTGAACGTGGAGCAGTGACTGTAGTACTAGCTTTTAAGCCTATAAGCAACCACATATAGTAACAGTATGCTTCAGCGCTTTGGCCCACCTCCATACTTAGCCCCTAGAGGGGAGTATGGTGCTTACTATGCTAAATCTCAGTTTGGTCACGGTGTTCTACCAGCTTTCGGTGGAGTAGCTAGGCAACGTGGTCATGGTATTGGATCTATCATATCAGGATTACTGCGAGGAGCTGTCCCCCTTTTGAGCACTATTGGTCGTAAAGTTGCTAAGACAGCTGGCACAGCACTACTCTCTACAGGTGCAGGAGTACTTTCAGATGTCATGGTTGGAAAACCACTCAAGAAGAGTGTAAACAAACATGTCAGAGGTCAAAGCCAAGCTCTATTGAAGAGAGCTCATTCTTCAGCTCAGAACTACATAAACAGAGTGTCTCAACCGACTCCAGCCAAACGCCGTGCGACAGTCCGACGTGCAGGACGTACTAAGCAGCAGACAGGCAAAGGGCGCAAGAAGAAGAAGCAGAGTCGTGCTAGCAATAAAGCACTACTGTTCTAATCATGAGTCTGTTACATCCTCATGGCCAGACATGTGCTGTAGGAGAGTTAGATCTCCATGCAGTAGGAGTGACTCAAAAAGACATTCTGAAAAGTCAGACAGTCACTAAGACAACTAACAATGCTTTGACTGACCACACTGACTCTTTCGACTTTACTTTTGAGCCAACTACTCTGTACACAGATTTGAGTGAAGCAGAGTTGTACTTGGAAATAGAAGTTGTAGATGCTGCTGGGACACGTCTAGCAGTAGGTGACGAAGCTGCACCTGTGAACAACATAGGCCACTCCCTCTTCTCTTCTGTTCAACTGTTGATCAACGGAGAGAAAGTGACAGGGAACAATGAAGACTATGCACTGAAATCGACATTGTTAGACTTAGTAGGAACTGAAGTGAACGACAAGACTACTCGGTTGAAGGGTCTACAGAAGTGGATGATGGACACAGCTGGCCACATGGAAGGACGAGTTGCTGCTAACACAGGTTTCGTTGCTCGCCGGAAAGAGTTCAGTGCAAGACGGACTCACGGAGTCATCATCAGACCCCACATCGACCTCCTCAAGCAGTGCAAGCTCTTCCCTTCACATTGTGAGTTCAAGTTCATATATGAACGTAGCTCTCCAGCTTTCTACATGATGCAAGCTGCAGACTTAGACTTCAAAGTGAAGATCACTAAAGCTGAGATGAGCGTGCGCCAAGTGACTGTGAGAGAAGAAGTAGCTGAAGTCCACAATAAAACAGTGATGAACCCTCAGTTCGGACCATTCAACTACACTCTGACGAGGTGTCGAGTCACTAAACACACTCTAGACGGAGGGTCACAAGAGTACAGTTGGACTCAACCCGACACAAGCCAGATCCCGACCCGTGTCCTACTAGCTTTAGTCAAAGAGACTGCAGCGTCAGGCACTAAAAGCGAGAACCCGTTCAACTTCCAGAACTACTCAGTGAGAGAAGTAGGTCTGAAGTATGATGACCATAAATATGAAGTGAAGACTGACTTTGCTGCAGGGAACTGTGTGAAAGCTTACAGGAACTTGTTCAGAGAGACAGGTCTACTAGCTGTAGGTCAAGATTGTGGTCTCAGTTTAGAACAGTTCCAATCAGGGTACACAGTCTTCGCTTTCGACCTGACTCCAGACAGGACTCCTGAATGCCCACGCATCAACTTAGTGAAGCAAGGGAAGTTGACTGTGTCTCTGAGGTTCAACGCCCCTACAAATCACGCCATCTCAGCTGTCATCTGTGCTTTCTACGACAACAACATCCAACTCACAGCTGACAGACTACCAGTCACAGACTACCACATGGCCTGAGAAGATGAAGACTTCACAACTGAACACTGTTCTTAGCCAACACCCTCACACTCGACGATACTTCCTAGGTACTTTCCCTAGTGATGAGTGCCCTGCTGAAGCAACACCTCTGACTTGCTTTGTCAGTAACACACACCCCCACACACAACCTGGACAACATTGGATAGCTTTCTATGTTCAGAGTGATGGAGTAGTGTACTATTTCGATCCTTATGGTTTACCCCCTATGAGTGTATATCACAGAGCGTTCTTGAAGAAATCGTCAGACAAGCGTGGGACGTTCAACAAGCAACAACTACAAAGTTTATACACTAAGACTTGTGGAGCTCATTGCATCAACTTCTTGATAGAAACATGTCGAACCCAAGACCCTCAACACACTCTACACAACCTTCTCCAACTGCCAACCAACCTGACCGATCGAATGGTCCAGCCATACATGAGTCTATACTAAAGTCTCTAGAGCAAGAAGCTGCAAGTACTAAACACAACTTACTTGCAGACAGCACTCAGAGAGAATTAGACGTGATCGACGGGTTGAAGAGTAACGCTGATGTCATGGATAAAATAATTGATATGATCAGTCAGCTCATGTACAGAGTGAGGCAACTAGAAGAAGTTCAAGACAAGGCAGAAATGGAGAAAACTAAAACTGGAGGAGGGTGTGGGTTGAACTGTGCCAATAACTCATTCACTTTGTAACTGCTTTGCTTTTTGCTTTGTGTGAAATAAAAAAAGAATGAAAAAAACAAATTGTGTCGTGTATCTGTGTATATACCAACGGTATTTATCGAATACTAAAGTTAGTATTCCATCTGCATGTGACGGTATTACTGAAATGTCATTGTTGACATTTGAAAGCCACGTGGTGTATAGCACGTGGTGTATAGCACGTGTATGTGTTTACAAAGTTAGTAGGTCATATTGACATATATTAACCAATCAGAAGCTTGTAAAGTATGTCATGACCTCTAATCTAGGTCAGTGACGTCACTTCCTGTCATATAGAAGCTTCTGATTGGCTCTTAAAGGTCACTTCCGTTCTGCAAGTGTCAACTGACCTACTTGCTACCGTTTCTTACGCGCTGAATATGCTCCTATATACTACTCATATGGCTGACCTAAAGGGGTCACCTGGGAGAGTAAAACACAACATACCTCCTTTTTATACTGTGAATCTACAGTAGGCCTATAACTCACTGTGCAGCTACAGTTACTTCTGATAGTGTATATTCTCAATAAATCTGCACTTTTACAAGACATGCACATGCACATGTCATTTAAGCAAAAATTGGACAGCAGAATGTCACACTTTAAGCATATCTAATTCCAGTCAATACCCCTTAAAGCTGCTTAAATGTCATTATGACTCTAACAGGATATTTACATGGAATTTAGTGAACTTAAAGCTGCTTAAATAGTGACTTTAAGCAATAAAAGGTTTGCTTAAATGTCAATGTTCATGCATTGGAACCAATGATACAATCACCTTCCCCACGGGTTCTATGCAATCCAATAACTTGGTGCTGACACAGCATTAATGCTATGTAGGGTTATTTTAGTGGTACTGAGATGGCTGTGGATATTCAAGGTACTAGACATGCACTTGTTTGAGATGGCTGTGCATATTCGAGGTACTACAGTGCCCTCACTCTGGTAGGGCACCGAAGTCTTGCGAGTTTGCAGCAAAAAGGCCTGTGCAATAATTGATGTAGATTTTTTTCCAGGTCAAACTGAAAATACCGGCAGGTAGGGCAGCCTAAAAAGGCCCCATATCTGATATTTTAAGGCTCAATTCACCTTATTAGTGGAGATATATGTAGAACAAAATGTTTGTCCATCCTTCAAGCCTGTGAGCGATAATGGGGGGTCCACAAAAAAAATAATTCTCGGGCGTTCTCGCGACCCACTTAGGCACCCTATCCCTGAATCAATGAGACAATCACCTTCCCCATGGGTTCTTTGCAATGCAATACCTTGTTGAATGACTGAGTCTCAATCTGCTGACACAGCATTAATGCTATGTAGGGTTATTTTAGTGGTACTGCAGGCTGCAGGTGGACGAGGCGATTGCATGTACGGCTAACTGTACTGTAAAATTTTCCTTTAGAAATAGAAATGTCTACACTGCTGTTCTATGTTAAATACAACAAAGGTTCTTATGTGATAGAGACTAGGAGGTAGAAAAATATATTAGCGATTTAAGGGCAGCATAATGCTTTGTTATAAAAGCATTATGCCTTTTTGGCGTAAAAAATTACATAGCCCCCCCCCCCCCCTCCGGATTTATATGAATAGGTAGATGAATATTTTTTAAACAATGGGGCGGGCGGTTGTGGATTTTCTGGTCCAAAGAGAGTCTGAATCCTTCCCAACCCTCCCGAATTGATTGTGACCAACCCTTTCGGGCTTTAGTAAAGCACTAGCATTTTTACAAAAAAGGGGTGGCAATTTTTGTCGTCCCCCTCCAAGAGGGGTCTAAACTGTTTAGTTTTGTCCTCTGGAGTGGTCAAACTACTATTGAATTATGTTTCTCTCCCACCGAAGTCCTCAAATCCCCCCCCCCCCAGCCGTTGTTACAAATGACCACCCCCTTGGTCTGCAGGGTAAAGCCATCTGCTGATGCTGCACGATCCAGCACACTTAGTTTTTCTCTCTCCCGTTTTTTCCTTGTTCCATTAATGCATTACCAAGGGACTTAAATACCCATTTTAAACTGACATGCTACTCAATTAACATAGAATATACACTCACATGTTATGACATGGGTGTATTCTACTGTAGCTAATTTAATGTTTTTCTGGGGTGTTTTTTCCCGTTTTTTTTTAAATTGTTGTTTTTAATAATATTAGCAGTTTAAATGCAGCCCACACACTGATAACCTTTTATTGCTTAAAGTCACTATTTAAGCAGCTTTAAGTTCACTAAATTCTATGTAACTACTTTGTTAAAGTCATAATGACATTTAAGCAACTTTAAGGGGCATTGACTGGAATTAAATATGCTTAAAGTTTGACTTTCAGCAGTCCAATTTTTCGCTTAAATGACAAGATTCATGCAGTGTTAGCCAGTACTGAATATCCATGCAGATCACACATGTCCATATGTAAGGCGACCACGGCACGAGCATATACCATCATGATGTTGTCGTTATTCAGATCCACGCAATTCGGAGAACAGCTACTGAAATTAAATTTTTTGCAGCTCATGAAACCAGCTTACATTTCCATCACGATAACGTGCAGACTACCTCTGGTATCAGATCCAATACAGGCACAGTGTAAGCCGACATGTTATTTCATGCCAAGAACGAGCGCAAACAAAAGAAGAGTCAAAAGGGAGTCCATGCTTCCTCTTTAATGACTCTTCTCTCTAAGGGAGCCCTGGTCTTTATGTGGCCCCATTTAACCCTTAATGCCTAAATGCATCATGCCCTTGGTCGTCATGATGCATGAAGGCAGCCCTGGTGAGTAACTCACTAGCGCTGCATTCAAATATCATGCACTGGTGATTTAACCGCTCACCGGTTAGTTACCCGTGCGCACCGGTGAGTTACTCCCTGGGGCTGCATTGGTGCATCATGATGACAAATGTCATATTTTAGTGACATGCGTTCTTAAAGGGTAGGTGAGCCAGGGAGCTATGTTACTCCCCTAGGTGCGTAGGTGAGCAAGGGAGTCACCTAGGTGCAGTAACCAGATCTCTATCTGCATGGGCCTAAAGACATTTAAGATAGCCCCAACGACCGAAGATGGCACCAATTTATTAAGATACCCCCAAAGAGTTAAACTTGTGCCAACATCTTAAAATTTCCCTAAAGGCTTAAGAGGGCCTCCAAAGAATTCAGATGGCACCAGACACTTATGGTGGCCCAAAGACTTAGGACCCCTTCCCCCCACCTAAAGGAATCACGTTGGCCAAGAGTGAAGATGACCACCCCCCCCCCTCCCCCAAAGACTTAAGATGACTTAAGATATCCCAAATGACTTGAGATGGAGCCAAACCGGTAGAGACGTCTCCCGCTGGGAAGCCTCCCGGCAGAGAGCGAGGTGGCAGTCAACGCTCAGTCCTTCCTGTGGCATTTCCCAGGTATTCCTCACCTGAGGAAAACCCTTAAAGGGCCGCAAACTGCTTTAACGCACTGTCCCATTGGTTGTCATAATGCATAAATGCAGCCCTGGCGAGTAACTCACCAGTTCAGCATTTAGTTATGATGTTGATTCTACAGGGTTGATGCGCTCCTGAATCGCCGCCATGATACTCAAATGCAACCCTCGTGAATAAACTCGCGATGGCTGAATTCGTCCAACCACCAGACAAAGGGCATGCTGTATTAAAGCGCTTTGCCGTCAGTCCAGGGTTAGAGGACACCCAGAAGGCCGCTCAGAGAGCAACAAGAGCTGAAATGTCACTGTAAAGGTTACAGATAGCGGTGGGTCACACGCACCGGGGGAACACCGCCGGCTGCCGGAGGGGACTCGCGGGCAGCGCAGCCATCACAAGAATTTGGACATTTTTTTTGAGTTTATAAAGTATTTTATTTCACTTGGTGATTTTCTAAAATACGATACAGTCAAAAAAGGGCTCTTGACCCTTTATCATTGTTACGGATGGACATAATTATGTCAATTATGTGATGTCAATATGCCATACAATCCATCTGCCACATACTGGTGACCGGGCTATACCATAGACATTACACAATACTAACATATTACCCATTGTATTCGGCATAACAAAGATATGAGTGCATGTGCTAATAATGATTCATGATCAACTATATAAAGAGTAGATACATGGAGCAATGAGAGTTCTACTGATTACAGCAGTGCTTGCTGGCTTCCTGTCTATTGAATCCAGCCTTCATTGTAATAATGAGGTCAGTGAACCACTGCCGCATTCTGCTGGGGAAGCCCGCAAACCCACAATAGGTGAAAGAGGGAATCCCGAGTGATGACGTCATAATGTAGCCAATAGAAGCTGCGCACACATCCTTTGTTGACTGGCCGGCACCCTTAAGCGGCCGGAACAGGTTAATCTCTGGAAAGCCATTGCCTAGCATTGGGAGGTCATTGTTAGCAACTGTCTGATTGGTTAACGAGCTGGTCGCTCTGATTAGTTAAAGACCTGGCCGCTCCGATTGGTTAACAAGCTGGCTGCTCTGACTAGTTAATGAGCTGGCCGCTCTGATTGGTTAACAAGCTGGCAGCTCTGATTGGTTAATGAGCTGGCCACTCTGATTGGTTAACGAGCTGGCCGCTCTGATTGGTTAACAAGCTGGCAGCTCTGATTGGTTAATGAGCTGGCCACTCTGATTGGTTAACGAGCTGGCCGCTCTGATTGGTTAACAAGCTGACCACTCTGATTGGTTAACGAGCTGACCATTCTGATTGGCTAAGGCTGTACTAGGGTACCAGTACGCTCTGAGTCTGATAACCACCAGCGTATTCTGCTGGGAGAAGACTGCAGATATCAAACTTCTCAACGCAGATATCAAACTTCTGCGCCCCATATGACTACATTTTCTGACATCCTATGCAGGATATTGAATCGACACCGGAAGTTCCTGTGATTTCTGGTATTCTGGACAGCCAATCAAAGTCCGTAACCTTGCAACACCGATCATCTGCCAGCCACCAAGGTCGACATGCCAGCCACCAGGACCCTCCCCTTGTTACAACTGGGGACCACACCGCAGGGTTACAAAGGTCAGGGACGGAGGACGTGACAAATAGTTCTAGTCGCCACTTCCTCAACCAATAGTAGCTTCTTCCCAGCTGTATACCTGTGCCGTCTCCACTCCGACTGTTGCTGGAGGGTAGCAAGATCTGCACCTTTAACGCGTTAAGGTCGGCATGTCGCTAAAAGATGACATTTGTTGTCATAATGCCCCAATGCAGCTCTGGTGAGTAACATGCCAGTGCTGCATGCAAGCATCATGCCGACCCTACAGGCCAATATACTCCCAAAAGGTCGGCATATTGCACCAATGCAGCACCGGTGAGTTACTCGCCCGGGCTGCATTGGTGCTTTACATCGACCAAGGGCATGATGTATTAAGACATTATGTTGACTTCAAAGGGTTAATTTTGGCAATCCAGGCCGCAAAAAGGAGCAGCAAATACTTTAACACAAGGACTAACATAGCAGTTTGTAACTGTTCTTCTGGTGGAGCTGTAGTACCATGTAGACTGATAATCTGCATGCTGCAGAATCTAAAAGCTGATATAACAATTTTAACTAACTGGTCAGTGCTGCATTCAAGCATCTAGCGGACCCTATGGGATTAAGACACTCCTGAAGGGTCGGCACGATGCACCAATGCAGCACCAGCGAGTTACTCGCCCGGGTTGCATTGGTGCATCATGAAAACAAATGTCAATTTTTAGCGACATCTGTCCTTAAAGCGTTAATCAGCATACACAGTTTGATCTTGTTGGGAGTTGAGAGATTAGAAATACCATCCAGAGACCAGCAATTAGACTGGCTGTGGTTGAGGGCTAAATTACCACAATTCTAGAGTATTTTGGTTAGATCGGTGCGCAGAGATTAAAGACGGGATAGGACAATTTCTCTAGGACTAGAATGGACCCAAAATAGACGATGGAAGACAATGGAAACAAAACGGACACTTATTTCTGTGCCAATGCCAACTGTAAATAGACTAATAGAACACTTGGGTATGAACACAAAGATGTGTTTAAAAGCGCTATATAACCAAGGTTTAAACCAATTTAAAAAAAAAAAATTTCAAACGATATCTATGTGGATATACCACAGTGTCTAGCCACTCACCCCATAGTAGCTAAGGGCATGTCTGATTGGTCGAAGCTGCCCATCGCGGGCTCTCATCCAATCAGAGAGAAGCTCTTCATTTAGTTTCTTGGATAGATCATACACTCAAAAAGTAAACTTGTCTCCAGACTCTCCTTTAGCTGGAGATAGAAGACCCACTTGGCATGTGACAGCCCAAAACACAACATTTTGCCAGCTCCAGATTCAATGTGTGGGATGGTAACCTGATATGTTAGACAACTTTTGACTCTATGATAGTCACTTCGACAAGTCTGGAGACATGTATGCTGGATGCACTTTAAGGCACTTTACTGTCCTTACATGGTTAACACATACCCTAGTACAGCCCTGTATGCTGCGTGTGGCAGGGTGGGAGTAGTGCCTCCAGTTTGGGGTCCGTGCCAGGCGTTAAGGCCCCTGACGTGGGGGCTGGTAGAGTAACCGGCACAGATTGAGGTTCTATGGGGCTTTCAACTCTAGCACTAACTAAATGGAGTAACCAAGCCCTGCCCTGTCCTGTCCCCCCTCTCCTGCCCTGCCCTGCCCTGCCCTGTCCTACCCTGCCCTGCCCTGCCCTGCCCTGCTCTGCCTTGCGCTGTCCTGCCCTGCCCTGCCCTGCCCTGCCCTGCCCTGCCCTGCCCTGTCCTGCCCTGTCCTGCCCTGTCCTACCCTGCCCTGCCCTGCCATGACCTGCCCTGCCCTGCCCTGTTCTGCCCTGCCCTGCCCTGCCCTGCCCTGCCCTGCCCTGTCCTGTTCTGCCCTGCCCTGCCCTGCCCTGCCCTGCCCTGCTTTCTCCTACAATTTTCCATTACTAGGATGGCCTGCCCTGTCCTGCCTTACCCTGCCCTGCCCTGTCCTGCCCTGACTTGTCCTGCCCTGTCCTGCCCTGCCCTACCCTGCTCTGCCTTGTCCTGTCCTGTCCTGCTCTGCCCTGCCCTGTCTTGTCCTGCCCTGCCCTGCCCTGTCCTGCCCTGTCCTGCCCTGCCCTGCCCTGCCCTGCCCTGTTCTGCCCTGCCCTGCCCTGCCCTGCCCTGTCCTGTTCTGCTCTGCCCTGCCCTGGCCTGGCCTGCCCTGTCCTGCCCTGTCCTGGCTTGCCCTGGCCTGCTTTCTCCTACAATTTTCCACTACTAGGATGCCCTGCCCTGCCCTGCCCTGTCCTGCCCTGGCCTGCCCTGGCCTGCCCTGGCTTGCCATGCCTTACTTTCTCCTACAATTTTCCTTTACTAGGATGCCCCACCCTGCCCTGCCCTGCCCTGCCCTGCCCTGCCCTGCCCTGTCCTGTTCTGCTCTGCCCTGGCCTGGCCTGGCCTGGCCTGCCCTGCCCTGTCCTGGCTTGCCCTGGCCTGCTTTCTCCTACAATTTTCCATTACTAGGATGCCCCACCCTGCCCTGCCCTGTCCTGCCCCGCCCTGCCCTGTCCTGCCCTGTCCTGCCCCGTCCTGCCCCGTCCTGCCCCGTCCTGCCCCGTCCTGCCCTGTCCTGCCCCGTCCTGCCCCGTCCTGCCCCGTCCTGCCCCGTCCTGCCCGACTGTGTCATTTTCTGTTCTTTGATTCCCCTCTCCACACCCTGAATTGCCTTCCCCTCATCTGGCCTACCCTGGCTTGCCTTTCCCCTCCCTCCCTGCTACCGTCCTAGCCTGTCTCCTAATTATAAATGGATGTGATTGTATAGTCATCTGTTTGCTGATGTCCCCTATACTGTGTTAGTAAGGGGTTACTGTGAATGTATGCCCATATCCTGATACCTCTGTTACCAAACCAGTTTGAGTAGGGATAACTGGATTAACCTGTTAAGGACCGTACAGCGGTTCCAGGCACTATGCCATTGGTCGTCATGATCCATGAATGCAACCCTGATGAGTAACTCCGGGGCTGCATTCATGTATTCATGTTATAAGGTTGTTACGCTTGCAACATTTGAGGATGTGGCTGTGTTGACTACACTGAAAAAGTAAACTTGTCTCCAGACTCATCCAAGTGACTATCATAAAACAAACGAGTCAAATGTTGTCTGACCTATCAGGTTACCATCCCACAAATAGAATCCGGAGCTGGTTTTGGGCTGGCACATGGTAAGTGGCTCTTTTATCTCCAGCTAAAAAATTTGCTTCCTTGGCACTTAGACAAGTTTTTGACTCATTTATTTTATGACCGTCACTTGGAAGAGTCTGGAGACAAGTTTGCTTTTTGAGTGTAGTTATACTAGCTAGGCCTGCATTCATACATCATTATGATATGGAGGATAATACGTTAAAGGACTATGGGTAACTCTTAACTCTGTAGGGACGGCATAATGCAGCAATACATCATCAGTTTGGTTATCATGATGCATAAATGCAGCCCTCACAAGTAACTCGCCAGTGCTGCATTCTAGCATCATTCTGACCAAGGGGTTGAAATACTCCCGAATGGTCGGCATGCCGCACCAGAGTATCACAGCCGGGCTACTTGCTGGGGCTGCATTAGTGCATCATGATGAGAAATCTCATCTTTCATTAATTATACCGTCCTTAAAGGTGAATGCGGGTTTTCAAGAGTTGGAATAGCAATAGAAGCAAATCACCCATCAGAGACACCGTGAAAAAACACGTTAGAATGGCTGTACCATGAGAGTTAGCTTGGTGACATTTTTATCATTCTAAAATTTTCTATATTATCATAAAGCAAACTAATATAAACAAATATATGCAAATAGCAAAAGAATTTCAGTAATTTCTGAGCAAGTAGCATTTCCCTTTGAGGGTTAATTGGTAAATCTGTGCACCACAGTGGTGGTAGGGTGACTACAGGTGATGTGAGGAGGGATCGGACCCCGGCCCGACACACCCATTGCTCTCCGCCCGTTTAATCCCAATATTTGCTGCCGCGTGGTCTCTAAACACCATTTACAGTCATTAAAAAGGGATTCGTTTAAATGTTTGATGAGGACGGTGCTGTGGTGGGGGGTTGGAGGGGGGAGGGGGGGGGGGTCCCTGGGGGTTGGTCAGGGTTTGCCTCTCCCCCACCGTCTGACTATTGGACCACAGACCGCTTTGTCCTACGGTGCATCATACCGAGTTTTCAGGAGTGTATCAACCCGGTATGGTCCCCATGATGCGACAATACAACCCTGGCAAGCTACTCGCGAGAGCTTCATTAATGTATCATGACAATGAGTACCAGGTGATGGGATTGTTTTTAAGGGTTAAATGATTGATCTGGTCTGGCTACTGTGGGAAGGGATGGGGTGTAGGGTGTAGGGGGTGTAGGGTGTGTGTGTAGGGTGGGGGGTCCCAGGGGGGTGGTCAGGGGGTACTGTTTGTAAGGTGAGGTAGCCATCCAGCTTAACCCCTGCCCTTCCTGCCTACCACCCTTTACATCAACACCCCCCCCCCCCTTGGCCACCTTTCCCCTTTAAGGACAGATGTCGCTAAAATATGACATCTGGCGTCATGACGCACCAAAGCAAGTTACTCAGCGGTGCTATGACAGCGTCTCAACCCCTCAGGGTCCGCATGATGCTTGAATGCAGCCCTGGCGAGTCACTTGCCACTCGCCAGGGCTGCATTCATGCATCATGATGAGCCAAGGGCATGATGCCATGAGGTATCATGCCGTCTTTAAAGGGTTAAACACCCCACCGCACTCCGACCACAATGCCGCAGATTGCTTTGACCATTAGGGACTACTTTGAGGCGGAGGGATACAATGGTCAGCGGCTATCAGTGGACGTGCAGGCTCCTGGTAACACTCCGCGGTAGGAGCTAGGGCAGGCTGTACAGGCATTGGGGGAGTGGGGTGAAGGGGGTGCAGGTGTGTGTAGGTGGGTGGGTATGGGGTAGGGGGTGTAACGCCTTAAGTGTGTGAGGAAATAGCCCCTTTGTGACATGGTTATGTTAAGTCATTTTCATCAACAGAGAGGCGGAAGGCACGGGACGATGAGGGAAGGAAGGGGAGGTAATACACACAGGGGGCTTCATAAGTAAATAGATAATTCAAAATGAAATATTAATATTAAATAAAGAGGTAGGAGGAGAAAAGGTCAGAGTGGAAGAGAAGCTGTGGCACACCTTATAGAGGTACGGCCACGCTCTGCATATCGTGAGGAGGACATGGTACGGTCATATCTGAGGTATACAGCTAGGCAGACAGATTTCCTGGAAGGAATTGGAGTATATATCATAACTGTCAGAGAGACACTGAGTTAGAGAGAGAGAGAGATAGAATAAGATAAAGAGGCAGAGAGTGGGGATGAGAGAGAGAGAGAGAGAGAGAGAGAGAGAGAGAGAGAGAGAGGGGGGATAGAGAAAGAAAGAGAGAGAGAGCGTGTGTGTGTGTGGGAGAGAGAGAGAGAGAGAGACAGCGAGACAGAGACAGAGACAGAGAGAGGAAGAGAGTGTGTGTGTGTGTGTGAGAGAGAGAGAGAGAGAGAGAGAGAGAGGGAGGCAGGGAGGTCAGGGAGCGGAGAGGCAGGGAGAGAGGTGGGGTGTCTTGTGTACATGATATAATGAGTCAGTCATGGACCCCTAATGTGATTACACATGTCGATACGCCTACTAACGGAGGGGGAAGCGAACCAAGGGGGGGGGGGGTTTCGCCAGGGGGACGGGATAGGACGCAGGGAGGGGGGGTAGAGGGGGATAGGCTGGAGGATGGTTGGGGAAGAGGGATCGGATCATAATCCTGAAGGTCACGCCAATCCGGTTCCAGAGGTCATTCTAATTCCATAATGCGCCGTCACTAATGCACAGAGAATTGGGAGATGGGAGAGGGAGGGGTGGAGGGGTGGAGAGAGGAGGTGGCTAAGACTAGACCGTGGGCGGTCACGGAAGCTAAGGAACGATGGCTTTAATATTTAGCTTGGGAGGGAGGATCGGCAGATAACCCACTAGTGACAGCATGCTAATGGGTGGTTAGGTGTCATTATTGTGTGCATAATAAGTAGCAATGGCATGGCAGGACAGGGCCTGTGTATGAAGGGTACAGCAGTGGTTGACAGGACAGGGCCCAGGGGGGGGGGGGCACTGACTATATGTAAGTCAGTGGCAACTGCCGCGGTACCGCCCCACATCCTCCTACTGGGGGGAGCTGAGGGGGTCACTGACCGCCCCTCCTTTTCCTTACTAAGGCAAATTGTAGGAGTGACCTCCCGCCCCTAAACAGGCTAAATAAAATCTAAGCCCCCTGCTTTCATCCCATCTGAGCATCAGGTGCCAGACATAACAATGGCAAACTTACCAATTAAAACTTTATAAACAATCAAGAACATGCTTCTGCCCCAATATTGCTGTATAAACACAAGAAACCTTTATCGAGAAAGCAGGGGAGGGAGGTCACCACCCCCCTTTTTCATTCTAAGAAGGGCTGACCGCCCCCCCTTTTCATCCCCTCTGTCCATCCACCGCTACCGCTTCTGGGAGAGGTGCGGCAGTGGTCATCCAAAACATACCTCAGTGCCCCCCCGGGGGACAGGGCACGACGTTACAAAGTAGGAGAGAGAATTAACCCTTTTAGGATGGCATGATACCTTAATGTATCATGCCCTTGGTCTTCATGATGCATGAATGCATGCAACATGTCTACTCCACGAGGTTGAGACACCTCCAAAGGGTCAGCAAGATGATCCGCCGCGTTTTGGCAGAGAACAAAGTAGTGCCGGTAGAAAGGGATGGAAGAATCTGCTGGGAGATTGTACTGGGGGTAGAGTGGCTGCCGTCTCCCCCTGGTGGGCTATTTTTGTACCACGACATGACCCAACCGACCATCTGGGGACATTCGTATAAACAAACATGGCCGCCGTCTTGTTTATTTATGCTATGTCATCATGGTATGACACTGTAATACTAGTCAGTATGTAGGAATGTAGGGCATAGCTTCATGCTGATGCAAATGGTCCCGGCAGATTATCTGCTGAGCTCTTTTTATGTCAAGCTTTAAATTTTGATGTTATAATCACTCTACATACAGAACTCTATCATGGGATCGTTTTTCCATTGACGAATTCACAATGGGGGTAGTATAGGAGTGAGGGGGGTGGGAAATAAGCATATATGGAGAGTCTTGGGTATCTGCCAAGTAGAACATTTCAAATCCTGAAAGACCTGTCCAGTGCTTTATTGCAGTCGGCACAGTGTATTAATGCAGGCCTGGGAGTCATTAGTTGGCATGCATACATGATACTGACACTATGCGTTTGATACCTTGTGATACCCTCCTAATGGGTCAGCATGATGCACCAATGCATTTCCTGTGTGTCACGTGCCAGTTGGTGCATCATGCTGACAACTAAAGACTAGAGGCTTCATGCAGTTCCTAAAGGACTAAACGTATCGAATGTTCAGGATCGGCAAATCTGGAGTTGGGGTGAGGTTGGGAATGGTCCATAATTAAACCAGCGCCCGCGGCACCATGCGTTATGCCGTGTCAGGCTGAGACCCTTCTTACCACCCCTCCTCCTTCCATACTTACCAACCCCCCCCCCCCCCCCATCCTTCTTCCACACTTAGGGAGTGTTCATTTATTAATAACAGGGAGGGGAGGCGCAAACATTTTTTTACCCCCCCTCCATTGAGAATGCCTGTAATGTTTCACGCCCCCCTTGCCCCTATAGTTGCTAAAAAGGGCCTAAATTGTTTACGCCCCCCCTCAGGAGGAGTCAGCATTTTTTAAGCCCCCCTCCCTTAGCAGGGGTCGGATATGTTCACCCCCTCCCAAACCCACCAATCCCCCCCCTGTAACTAATAAATGAACACTCCTTTACCAAGTCTCCCCCTACTGACCTAATTTACTGCCAATCTGTATACATGTACTCAGACGAATCAGCTAATTGGTATGTGAATGTAGAACAATGCAAATACTAGAGACTCTAGTATTTGCATTGTTCTACATTCACATGCCAATTAGCTGATTCACCTTCCAATCTTTCCACATGACTTGTCACCCACTCCACACATTGCAAGCGTTCTCGTTTCCCATTTCTCACAATGTTGACTAATTACATCCCTGCCCATCTCTCCACACACTTCCTTTCTCTCTATTCTCCGAGTCTGCTAAGGCTGTAGGGGGCGCTGTGTGCAGAATCGGCCGCCATATTGTTTTGGTGTGACGGACCCCTTAAAATTGCTCATTGTCGCGATATAACACTGAAAAAGTGAACTTGTCTCTAGACTCGTTTAAGTGACTGTCATAAAATAAATGAGTGACAAGTTGTCTTACCAATCAACTTGCCATCCTACAAAATAGAATCTGTAGCTGGCAAATGTCCGGTTTTGGGCAGGCACTTGCCAAGTGGGTCTTCTATCTCCAACTAGACGACCCGCTTCCTTGTCACTTAGACAAATTTTTAACTTGTTTATTTTATGACAGTCACTTGGAAAAGTCTAGAGACAAGTTTATTTTTTCAGTGAAGACTAATTTAGGCTTCTAAAATGGTCAATCTATCAAGATAAACACAAATTTCTCGATTCGAGATTATTTACTAATTTGGCCCATTTCATCATAATCAACATACTTTTATGCTACGTCCAGACACAGCAACGTTATACGTCCCCCCAAAAATGGCGGAAACTTGACAGGAAGTAGTTATCAGACTTGGTGAATCTCTGTCTGTCTGTCTGTCTGTCTGTCTGTCATGCTGTCTGTCTCTCGCCCTGCCTCACTTTCCCTCCCTCTTTTATTATATAGACCTCACTTGCTCTCTTGAGCATGCTCTGTCCCTCTGCCTCTTGCACTGTCTGTCTCTTCCTGTCTCTAAAAGCCTGTCTGTCTGTATCTGTCTGCTTGTCTGTCTCATTCTCTCTCTTTTTGTATTTTTGACGTTCACTTTCCCTCTTCATTGTGTAATAATGCTGCCGCCATGCCCACCATAGTCCCTGTAACCCCCCCCCCCCTCCCCTCCCGACATATCCTCTTAATTCCCCGAATTCCTCCCCAGCCCTGCCTCCCATACTGCTATCATTGCCTCCCTACTCCTGCAGGGTAGATTCACCATGAGTGGGAAACATACCCTGAAACGGATGATGATGTTTTCAGTTGTTCATGTGGGATGAGTTCTCCAGGCTGGAGATCCTCGAAATCACCCCTGCATCCCTTTTCACCAAGCCAGGGTGAAAAATTAATTAATCAATATCATTATAAACTTGAACATAATCATTTCTTTCAGTATTTACTTTTAGTAGGATGTGTGCTATATCTTGTTGAAGAAAAAGACATTCAAATTTTGCTATTATTTACAAATATGCACATTAAAATGCTTGAAAAACATTTATTTCATCGTCCGTCTCAAGCCTGATATGGACCAACATTTTAACTGTTCACAAGCAGTAAGATTTGTGCTGTCTCAATTGGTATGTACCCTCTGGTATTTATAGAGTTTATGTTAGTGCCATAAACATATGTTTTGACCCCTTTGAAGAATGGACGTCACTAAAAGATGATATCTGTCAGCATGATGCACTAATGCAGCACTGGCGAGTAACTCGCCGGTGCTGCATTGGTGCATCATTCCGACCCTTTGGAAGTGTCTAAACCTCATAAGGTCGGCATGATGCATAAATGCAGCACTGGCGAGTTACTTGCCAGGGCTGCATTCATGCATCATGACGACCAAGGCATGATGCATTAAGGCATCATGCCATCTTTAAAGGGTTAATGATGAGTTGAAATATATGTCTTGGCCCGCTGTGGCCACAGGTGGACAACATAATTCTCAAGTCCAAAATAAGGAAAGCAATTGCTGGACATCAATAGTCTACATCAAAAGTTTACATCAAAATATCAAACATGTTTGATTCTTTGCGAAGAAGGTGGACGATGTGCTCTTTATTCTATTATAAAACCTTGCATACCTATTCCCTGGCCATTTTGAGAAGTAACGTATCACCCCTACCCAGTAAACAAATAACGTTATACACCATTTTATAAGGTTATATAACGTTATGTGTCAAAGTTATTCTAAGGCTCTTTATAATGGCATAACATTGTGTAAAGTTTAAAACGTTATTTTGACGTAAAATAACGTTTTTTTGTTAGCTGGGTAGTAGTCCAACTTTAGCTGTTATCATACTGGACGATGAAAGGTAATATATCAATTAAATGCAATGCCCATTGCTGGAGGGCAAACAGGCAAAATCGTCCGCTTCCCTTGTTGTGAAAAAATAGAGATTTAAACTTCGCAATACTAGTAAGTTAAGGCCCGGTCAGACCAATTGCAGAAACTGAAAATTGCGACCCAATTTTCAAGCGTCGCGCATGCCAAACTCTTGCAATTTTTAAAATCGTACGATATTGCCATATTTTCTAGTCGCAGCATCATGCCAGACTACACAATTTTGGTCCCAATTTTGTCCCTACAAAATTGGACCGGAATTTTTTCAGTTTCATCTGACTGATATGACCGGGCCTTTACAAATGAATATATAGAATTATTCAAAAGACAAATGTCAGTGTCTGTCTCAAGGTATGTGTCCGACTTAAGGTGAATCTACCCCATAAACCCCTCCCAATGCCCGAACATCAATCCCCCCTCCCCGGTGGTGCCCCAGCCCCCGGGGACCTCACCCCCAGCCTGGGCCCCAATCAGCCCCAATGAATAAGGCCCAAATGAAGGCATGACCCGCCCTGCCAGCCTCAGCCCTACCGCCCTCAGCCGTATAGGCCTACCGTGAATTCATATATAAGCCTAGCCTACGTATGTGGCTGTGTCTCACCAAAGCGATACAACTTGACACTCGCTGACAACTTGACACTCGTTGACCGACAGAACCGGCAGAATTAAAAACAGCTTATTTAGAGCATATCTACATCGAAATGTAATAGCAATATTCAACCATGCGCTAGTAATTTTATCTTCTTAATTAATATTTTTCTTTTCTTAATCATACCAGTCATAGAAATGTGCCAGTTATTGGGGTGTCAGTCACAGAGTTTCAACTTTGTATCAATTTGGTGAAACACAGCCATAAGCGACACTACTGAGTCCTCTAAGCTGCACGACACACCTCATTATGTCTTAAGTTGAGAATTACCTGAAACATCAATTTACATTTCTAGTTCGCAAAGCTAACATCGGATATAAAATAAAAACAGGGAAATCAGGTACATATCATATGTCGATAATTGCTAGATATGCGCATGCTATGTCAACTTCTTGTTTGTCATGTCCCTTTAGCAATGCCATGTTAATGGGGTAGAGAAAAACTTTCTGTAGTTTTGAGTACCGTAATTGCCTGTCTAAGCATATCTGGGCTAACATAATACGAATACCACTTAATACAATCTTTATGCACTTATACAAAATCTGCCCTTATTTGAGGTATTTTAAAGCCCCAGCGCCCCTATATATATATGGGGCTGAGTAGCTGTCCCGTCTCCACTCCGACTGCCGCTGGAGGGGTACGGACACCTGCGCCCTTTAACCAGGGCTGTACAGTATGAGGGGAGGAGGGTGGCCCTACCCCTAAACTTAACATAGACCTGGCCTCTTTCGAGACCCCTGTGTATTTATACTGATCATTACGGCATTTACTGTGTCGCATGATGTAAGAGGGTTCATCTAGTATTCAGCCTACCCTTACATGTTGTACAGGGGCCACTTGGGTGGTTCACATAACCTACATGTTCCCAAACTCATGAGGGATATCCCTTTAAGGATGGATGTCAATAAAAGATGACATTTGTGGTCATGCTGCACCAATGCAGCTGGGGCAAGTAACTCGCCAGAGCTGCATAGGTACATTATGACGATTGCTTTAAGGGTGTCTCAACCCCAAACGGTCAGTATGATGGTTGAATGCAGCACTGGTGAGTGTCAGGGCTGCATTCATGGATCATGATGACCAAGCATTAAGGTATCATGCTGTCCTTAAGGGGAAATAATGGTATGTAACATGTATGCGGCAGTGTTATGTTGTTGCCGTCCAAGGGGACCGGCAGATGAGGACAGGTGTTGTCGACCCTGTATCACAAGATATGTACATCTAAAAAATCTTTTTACGGAAAGTCACTTAACTGCATAAGACAGGGCTTGATCAAACATTAGGCTTGGGAGATTGAGAAATTGTCACCAAAAAATGATACCCTTATGTATGCGGCAGTGTGTCAGTTTGGTGTATTACCTTACCCATAAAGGTGCTGCATGTGTCGGTTCACGGTGTCTCTACGTTATGGTTTTTGTTGCACTTTATTTCATGTGGAGAAACAAAGTTACTATACTTAAGTACTAAAGTTGCTGTTCTCCACACCCCCGTGGAATAATGCTGCTTTAATGCATGATGCCAGTCTTTAATGGTTAACAACCACCCAATAAACCCTAGTCAGACACAGCCAAGGGGGGTGGTACAGAAAAACAATCTAACATTCACTAAAAAAATAAACTTGTCTCCAGACTCTTCAAAGTGACGGTCATAAAAAAAATGAGTCAAAAACTTGTCTAAGTGGGTCTTCAAGCTGGAGACCCACTTGGCATGTGCCAGCCCAAAACCCGCCATTTGCCAGCTCCAGATTCTATTTGTGGGACGGTAACCTGATAGGTTAGACAACTTTTGACTCATTTATTTTATGAAAGTCACTTCGACAAGTCTGGAGACAAGTTTACTTTTTCAGTGTTAAGCATTAACGTAAATTGGCTATATTTACCCTAGGTCTTACATTGTTTTCTGCGACAACCCCCAGGTTTCCCCCTCCCCTCCCCTCATTCCGCTGTTATATAAGCCGGCTATCTGTAGCAGGATCGACCACTCCGCGGGGGTCCTCACCCGGTCTGCAGGGGGTCCTCGACCCCCACATGGCTCCCGCCTGATGTAATTTGTATTGGATCGGCCCCCAATGAGGCTCAGGATGGTTAGTCCTGTCTGCTACATATCCCTGCACACATGTAGGGGAGGGTCCTTGTTACTCCTTACATCTAAACCACACAAGCACAGAGAGAAGAAACAGCGTCAAAAAGGAGTCCAGGTTGTCTTAGGTAGCTCAGGTGACTCTCAGGCTGACCTAAGGGAGTCACCTGGGGGAGTCATATGACCCAGAGAGCTATATGACTCCCCCAGGTGACTCCCTTACGTCAGCCAGAGAGTGACCTAGGCTCCCTTAGGCGACCTGGACTCCCCTATAGAGGGGAGTCATTCTAGAGGCAACCTGAGCTTGGGCTAATGTAAACATCTTTGACCAGGTGCCATCTTTGACTGGGTGCCATCTTTGACTGGGTGCCATCTTTGACTGGGTGCCATCTTTGATGAGATGAGGTTATATATGACGCACCAAGGCGCCCCTAGACGTGATATGTGAGTTACTAAATGATGTGAGATGTGAATAACTAAATTTAAAAAAAAAAGAAAAAAAAAAGAGTTTTACTAAGCAGCTAAGGGTATTTATTGCATCAAGTACTGTTCTAGGTCTATGGGCTAAAGATTGTGCCCCTACCTTGTAAGCCCTACACTGTACAAGACAGTGGTCTCACCCTGATGTCCCTCAGACAGTCGTCTAGTCCTGGTTTACCACCCACAGCCTGAGGAGGGCTGGGATCACGTGACCTAGCTTGTCGTGACGTCATGAGAGGACCTGGTCTCCAGGGTGACGGAACAATCATTGAACGCCGCCGGAACATGCGGAATGACGCGGTCGGTGTAGGCCAACCGGAGGTCCACTTCTACTGAGTGCATAGGGACAGTAAAAGCTATCGTCAAACAGTTCTTCAATTGACAATTACCACTTCTCTGTCCCTCCTAAACCATAGTCTTGTGGAGGGTGACAAGGATGAAATAAAGTGATAAATTATCAATTGTCTGGAATTGATCAGCAGTTCAATTGATCAGAAACTAAGGGCACTTTCTAGAATTCCAGGAAGCTCTCCAGGAGGCCCACAAATGAGGACTCATCTTGATGATATACCAGCGGTGAGAGGCATAACAGACATAATGGTGGTATTAGGCACTAGCGAGATACTGGTGGAGTCACCATGTGTTCCTCTGGTGCCAATTGTATCCCCCTAGTTACCAGCAACCAGCTCAGCCAAATCTCATGTCCGAGATTAGGGTACAAACAGGGTATGAGTATTGTGAGTGGTTTTTACCTGGGCATTCCTCATGTCACCTATCCCTCATAGAGTAGTGGTTAGCATGGTGGATTCATAATGCAGAGACCCTAAGGTCAAAATTCCGGTCAAGTCATATTTTAGTGACCATACCATGCATTCATTTTCTTATGTATCAAATATATTTTGCTTTGATAGGTAGAAGTGAGTAAGAACCTTGAGATTATATCAAAGAAATATCAATAGTGTAAGGACAACATTTTGTATTTCTATTTCTTCAAAGGAACTATATTCATAGATAAGAAAAGGTATTGGTTGTTAATGCTCCCTCTGACCCACTGTGCTGATACATTGCCATGATAAAAGAAAATCTTGAATCTTGAGATCTTGAGGGAGATGAGGAGTCTCACACCTGCCCTTATACCAGATCTGCACTATTTTAAGACCCCTGTGCCTAAATGCGTAATTACAATAGTATATCGAGACTGGACAGAGACTTAGCTTATCACTTTTAATAGATTTTACATTCGTCAGCATTAAGTAGTTCTGATATCTCGGTACATGGTGTTTATTGTACATTTTCTCAGTTTATGATATTTCCAGTTTAGATTTTCAAAAATAATTTCAAAATACTTCCCATCTTTAAGACATCAAATGAAAGCTCTTGTTGCATACTATTTGAATATGTGGCTGACACAGTTTTTATATTTTGCAACTTGTGCCTCATTTTGTAAGGATGGGTCACAATTATAAATGCCTATTATTAACTACACACTGACAGAGCAGTGTCAGCAAGGACATACTCCATAGGCCCCTTGGTGTGTAACTCTTAGGACAAGGGACAGGATGTCTTTTGTCCGACTGAAAGAGAACATGTCATCTAAAACTAAATCAGATTGTCCATGACTGATAGCAGGCATTGTGAGTGGCTCACAGTCTTTTAAAGCTTGCCATTCTATAACGGGAAATGGCGCCACACTCAAAAAATAAACGTGTCTCCAGACTCTTCCAAGTGACCGTCATAAAATAAACGAGTCAAAAACTTGTCTAAGTGACAAGGAATTGGGTCTTCTAGCTGGCGATAGGCGTGGCATGTGCCAGCCCAAAACCCGACATTTGCCAGCTCCAGAATTTATTTGTGAGATGGTAACCTGATAGGTTAGAACTTTTGACTTTTTAGCTTTGACATTTTATGATAGTCACTTCGACGAGTCTGGAGACAAGTTTACTTTGTCAGTGAAGGACATTCTCCATCGGCCCCTTGGTGTGTAACTCTTAGGACAAGGGACAGGATGCCTTTTGTCTGACTGAGAGAGAACATGTCTTCTAAAACTAAATCAGATTGTCCATGACTGATAGGAGGCATTGTGAGTAGCTCACAGTCTTTTAAAGCTTGCCATTCTATTACGGGAGATGGCGCCACACTCAAAAAATAAATGTGTCTCTAGACCCTTTTAAGTGACGGTCATAAAATAAACGAGTCAAAAACTTGTCTAAGTGACAAGGAAGCGGGTCTTCTAGCTGGAGATAGAAGACCCACTTGGCATGTGCCAGCCAAAAACCCAACATTTGCCAGCCTCAGATTCTATTTGTGGAATGGTAGCCTAATAGATTAGACAACGTTTGACTCGTTTATTTTATGATGGTCACTTTGACGAGTCTGGGGACAAGTTTACTTTTTTAATGTACATGTACTGGATACCTCTCTGTACGGATACAGCCCTCTTAAAGATACAATATCAGCTAAAAATCAATTTTTGAAATAACATTGCAATTGCTTTCATTAATCGTTTTCCTTGTGTTTGACATCAATCTTTATGGTATCATTGTTTTCCTTATTGTGGTTTGGAAGCCGACAGTTATTCCTTTATGACAATTTATTGTAGTTTTGATATTGTATTAAATGATAAATGAGAGCCTTCCAACTCCTCATGCCTGCATGCATTTATTGGTGGAGGTTTATTGGGTTTTATTATGTAATCAATCTAAAAATCACCTAAAATTAGCTGACATAGTAGCTTTAAGCAAATGGCAGCTGCCTTTTGTTATTAATGCAACTGACCCACAGTATGAATGTTGGTATTTAAGCTTACCTTTGTTGCTTAAAGTCACTGTTTAAGTGGCTTTTAATTCATTAAATGCCATTGAAATGACATTAAAAGGTCAAAATGAAGTTTCAGTGGCTTTAGATTAAAGTTGCTTGTGCTGTTATTAAAGATGCTTAAACTAGCAGCTTGAGACCAGACCAAAAATGTGCTATGAGAGTGAGGGCTCTATGACAGAGATGAGACCCTCAGAGAGGGAAATCCTCTGTAGACCTCCATCTCAGAATGCCACTCTCTTAAGGGCCCCCGCAGGGTGGGGGGGGGGGGGGGCTTCAAGACTCAATTATCTCTGCGTCAATATCAAATAGGTTTCTATTGACGATAACCTGACTTGTGGTCCCACTTTGTTCGCCATGTGGTTCAAGGGGGAATTTTCCCTTGTGGTATAGACGTCTTCGCGTGAGCGCTCGGAAACACTCAGAAACACTGTTATTAATCTTGTTCTGATTCCACAGACCATGAGGTTAACCCTTCAAGGACCGAATAACAGCTCAAGCCTCATATCTACCGTAAAACCTCACATACAAGCCGCGGCTATAGGCCAATGCATCAAGAAATGGTGACTTTTGAGAAAAGTTGTTGAAAAAGATTTTGAACATTTCTGAAGTGTGCCCTACTATTACATGAATGTAACCACAAAATCACACATTCTAATATATACTATTTGGAAGATAATTGTCCTATACATCTCCTGATATGAGAAGTTTGCAAATTAGCCATTACAATTACAATGTTTTGACTTTTCTGCTAAAACCAATATAAACACAACTTTATTATAAAAAAAAGTCACCCTTTCTTGCTGCATTGGTCTATAGTACGCCAGTCAGATCGCAGGTGTGGCTTATTGCATCGGCCCAGAGTCGGGGTGCAGCTTATAAATACGCAAGTTTTTGCTGCAATGTTACAGTACTGAAGTCACCATAATTAGACCCCTGGTGCAGCTTAAAGGATCGGCCTATAGTCTAGGTGCGGCTTATACGCTAGTTAGGCTTATACACTGATATTCCTAGACTGGATAGGCTTAAAGTCTAGGTGCGGCTTATATGCTTATATGCGAGTAAATGTTTCTACCTCTCCAGCAACAGTCTGACAAGGGTGGGGACCGGTACTCTGGCCCTAAATAGGGTGTGTGGAATTTAAACAAGTTAAATCTATGCTGTGAATGACGAGTACAAAGCACACAAGTAATTTAACCCTTTAAGGACAGCATGACGCTAAAAGGTGCCATTTGTCATCATGATGCACTAATGCAGCCCCATCAAGTAACTCACCTGTACTTCATAGGTGTATCATACGGATCTTTTGGGAGTGCATCAAAGACGCAAGAGTAGGCATGATGCTTGACTGCAGCACTGGTGACTTACTCACCAGGGCTGCATTAAGGCATCATGACGACCAAGAGCATGATGCGTTAATGAACTATCCTTAAAGGTTTGAGGTGAGAGTCTTAGGTGTTAGTGAATGGTGTCTGAGGGGCTTAGGCATGCTGCCTTCTCTCAGTAGCCAACATGAGGGCCCTTTAGGAGTGTATCAGCCCAACAAGGGTCGGCAATGCATTAATGCAGCTCTAGCAAGTGGCCTGTCCAGGGCTGCATTCATGTATCATGACGACCAAGGGCATGATGCATTAATGCATTATGTGGCCCTTAAAGGTTGAATATGAGAGTCTTATATGAGAGTGTTTGAGAATGGTCTCTCATGGTGCTGAGGCTGCATTCTCTCAGTGCCTGGCTCAGCCTCGGCCAGCGACTATCCCACCAGTTTGATAGCCTGGGAGCAGGCCATCATCCCATCCCAATACACATCTTTCAACTACCTCTGTCAATTATAAGTGTTAATTGTACAGTAGCCCCCAGGTACTTTTATTACCTCTTTGATATTGGTTAACATCTCTCTGAACTTGGATGTGTATTAACCAATATACACCCATTTGTGCCACCAAACTGGCGCGAATGGGTATCAAGTGAAATGAATGTCTGCTCCCAGACCACACACAGCAGAGGGACCGGAGCAGTGTTGGTCTGGGAGTCCGAGATTGTACCTGGCTGGGTAGTGTAACGATGGACAGCACCGGGGTACAGCGACATGCAATCCCCAAATTACAGCCGGAGACGGGGCGACGGGCTGGCACTAACATGTACAGAACCACACAGCCTCCTTTAACCCTTGTAGGATGGCATGCTACTTTAATGCATCATCCCCTTTGTTGTCATGATGCATGAATGCAGCCCTGGTGAGTAACTCGCCAGGGCTGCATTCAAGCATCATGCCGACCCTTCAGGGTTGAGACACTCCCAAAGGGTCGGCATGATGCACCAATGCAGCCCTGGCGAGTTTCTCACCAGGGCTGCATTGGTGAATCATGATGACAAATGTCATCTTTTAGTGAAATCTCTCCTTAAAGGGTTAACCCCTTAATGCATCAATAGTGCTTTAATGGGCTGTGTTGTATTGTTATCGTTATAATGCATGAATGCAGTTTTTGCTGTTAGCCTGCCAGTGCTTCATTCATGCATCATACCAACTGTATATACCTTCCTGAAGGGTCATTAATGCAGTACGAGTGAGCTACTCACCCGGGCTACATTAGCGTCTCGTGACGGGAAATAAATGTGAAGCTTGAGACGTCACGCTGTCCTTAAAGGGTTGTAACCTCAGCGCACTGGGAAGGCCCCACTAAGGAGGCATGTCAATCACGGCCAGGCCTGTATTGAATTAAACCTTTTGTGCTTGTGCAAAGAATCATTGATTTTTGGCAAAGGAGCTATTATGGATGAGGGGATAGCACAATGGCTACATGCTACTACCATGTGCCCATAGCAGAGTCTGACAGGGGGAAGGGGAGGGGGGGGGGTATTCACGGCAAATAGGGGGAAGCAGGGGGGGGGGGTATTTAATGGATTTAAAAATGTAGGAGGTTGTTCTCATGCCACTGATAGCCATCTAGATTGCTGTATCGCCATCCCCTATGCTATCATTGATTGTTTCTACTCTGAGGAAAATGTAAGACAAATTGAAAAACTATTCTTATCTCAGGCAAACTAGGCAGAATGCAATGACATGAAATATACCTTAAAATCTTGCACTCCAGGTCGTTTCAAATCTTTTCATCATGAGATTTGATATTTTTTGGTTTTAATTGGAAACACACTTAAATCAACCTAAAACCCATTTAATGAATATGCAGCTCTGGGTAGTGACATAACATGGCTGCATTCATGCACCATTCCAAGTCTACAGGGTTGATACACTTTATTACGGCTGGCCGTTGGATTGTTTTGTGTCCCCGGGCCAAAGTGCTGGGTCTTGCTGCAATAGCAAGAGTATCCTGGGCCTTAAGCACATAGATAAACTGAACGGCTATGTTTAGAAACGTATGTCCGAATGTTTCATGGAGCCAATATATATATATATTAAAAAACTCGTAGGGTTGAACTATATCAGTCAGTCATGTTTAACCCTTTAAGGACAGATGTTACTAAAAGATGACATATGTCGTCATGGTGCACCAATGCAGCCCTAGTGAGTAACTCACCAGTGCTGCATTGGTGCATCATGCCTTAAGATGCTCCCAGCGTTTAGACTCAGGGGATGTTAAGATTCGAAAACTTTTTCACGTGACAGAACATTCGGGCCTGCAAATTTTTAAAGCTGAAGGACCCGCTACATTTTTGGAGTACCGGATAGCCACATATCTGACAATTTCTGCATTCTTAGTAAAGAAGAATTTTTTTCTATTATTTGTAACCATTTATGGCCAAATCAGGATAGATTTATAGATTTACACAGTATTTGTTTGAAAACGAATTTTATTCATTCACATGATATTCGATAAATTCGTGTCTACATTAAATCTGGAATCTCCTCTTGGCGGGTCATGAGTTACAATAATATATAATGTATAATATCAATATGAGATTGTTACAAGAAATAGTTAATATTAGGACATTTGTCCTTAATTTTGAATAGACTTCATTATAATGTTCATCTTGGTAGAATGTTCTACGCGCATGGTTAGCCAATTACGCCATGTGGCCATCCATGTTAGCTAATACATGTTGGGTTGAGAAATGAATGAATGGTGATTATGAGTGGTTTGTGCACTTGGGTGAAGAGATAAATGACAGGGAGGCTCCCCAGACAGGTTTACGGACTTCAGGGAATTTTCAGTGTGAGAATTACATACAGGGACAATCAGGGAACAATTGGAATGGTTATCCATTCCAAACTAGGTAACAATGGATAGGATATTTTTATCCTTCCATAGTTACATTTACCATACACTCAGGCCTGATATGTTATATTGACAAACATATTTCAGCTTTAGAAGCCCAACTGAATTCTTCTAGTTCAGAAAAGCTAATCATGTAACTGGACATTCTGTCCTTCTACACATATGAATCTGCTTGTCTGGTGGTATTTCAGAAGGACATTGCCACTGTCCTGCATGTTTTCGCAAGGACTGTACATTTAGTGGAGGTTGGGGTTCAAAGGGTTAAAGCCCTCATGGAGCATGAATACTCCAGGACTTCTCCGGAGTCCTTCTCCTGGTTAAGACTGAGGGGATGTTAATCCTTTAAGGATTTTTTTTACCAATATCATGATGCATGAATGCAGCCCTTGCAAGTAACTCACTAGTACTGCATTCAAGCATCATGCAGACCCTATGGGGTTGAGACACTACGAAAGGGTCGGCATGATGCAGCTACTCGCCGGGGCTGCATTGGTGCATCATGACGACAAATGTCACCTTTCAGCAACATCTGTCCTTAAAGGGTTAAGATTTGGCAGACGTGTGCGGTCTGTCAACACTCTGGTGTAGCCATATGTCACCAGAGGGCGCACTAGTCACACCCGGCCACAGTCTGGGGGTCCTGCTGCCGGTTAGGTCTGGACACCAGTCTATACAAAAACCTGCTAAACACTAACTATAGCCGGCAAAAAGTCTGCCGGTCTGGCAGAAAGGTGTCTAGGGCTGAAGTAGCTGGCTGTAATCAAGAGATCCTTGCCTACCTCTCAGTTTTTACGGCTTGTAAATCCGACTATTATTAAGGTCTCTACAGCATAAAAAAAAAAGCTAGTATGTTTTCTGTAATGTTTTTCAGTAATTTCAATATAAAAATGATTTATATAATTTTAACATGCAAAGAAACCATATGCAACGCTTACTTTATAATTTATTTTTAAATAACCAGATTGCACTCCAATATCCGGGCCTGCAAAGTGTATTCTGGGCCTAAAGAAGTTTTGATATAGACTGGGACACTAGTCATTTCTACTTTGTAACCAAATTAGCTCTATCATTTAGGTGACCATCTTTGTCAATTTAGGCTATGTTAATACCATTACCCTTCTCCTGAAGTCTTTCCTTGATGGCTCCTAGAGAATGCCTCATTAGTTTCCCCCCAAATGCCTTTACAACAGTCATAGAAGAAAGTAATAGATAAGCAGAAACCGGCCTGAACGTTCCTAAGGGAGTGGTAACAGGCGCAGGCTTTTTCACTATAAAGGGGTGCAATTTTTTGGGTCCCCCCCCTCAAAAAGCCCAAATTTTTGTGGTCCCCCCCAAATCCACCAACACCCCCCCCCCCCACCACTCCTTAAGTTTCTTATTCACAATCATCACTATAATGACCCACTTTGTAGAACGGGTAACGTAACCACAAGACTGACGTATCATCAGGACTCTTACCTAGTTGAGGAAGAAATTTGTCTAGCACTACCCCTTAGGGTATAAACCCAGCACCTCCGCTCTCCATCCTCAGTGTCTGCTACACTCTCAGGGCGCAGGCTTTGATTGCAGCAGTGCTGGGGGTGCTGAGGGTAGGTGGTGAGGCGAGAAGGAGATCCCAGCCTCATCCTGCGGGGTCCCAGCGGTGCCGACCTGTAGCCATACACCCTTGTAGGACGGCGCAGGGCTTTAATGCAAGATGGCCGTTATGATGCAGCAACCGGTGTTGACGGGTGATGCGCCAGGTCTGTATCAATGCCTGATTCTGTAACCATGAGGGTGATACACTCACAAAGGACCGGTATGATGCACTGATGCATCACCAATGAGTTACTCACCAGCGCTGCATTAGTGCATCAGGATGGTAAATGCACTTGAGGCATCATGCTGCCCTTGTAGGTTTAGGTCTGCTTTACCTATCACCTAGCCGGGGGCTTTACCGCGGCACTGCCCCTTTGGTGCGCTTTGCCTCCGAGCACTGACGCTCTAACTGACAACACCACCATTAAAGGTCCACATCTTGCTACCCCTACAGCAAGTATGAGGTGATAGATTGGGGGCTAGGACTTTGGGCCTTATACATGGGAGGTGGGGGTTTAAAGGTCTTCTAATATACCCACAGACTCAGTTGCTGGCCTTTGAAATTGACCTCGAAAGAATCTGCCTGTCAGTTTCACTGAAGCAGTGTCAAATTGGCACTTTCTTTCCCGATGTTTTTCAATAGTTTTAGCTTAAATGATATTTCTCTCCTTTTTCTGTGAATGCAGCTAACTCATAATTGCAATAAGCTCAATAAGAGCTGGGTATTAGTAAAGCCTAGTATGGTAAAACTTTCGTATTTTTGCCCTATTTTGGTCAATTTTAGGGTATTCGAAAAAGTTGTCAGGTACATTCATTTTTAGAAGATTTTTTTTTTTTTTAATCCAACATTTTCCTCCCATGTTACCTAAAACAGACCTTTCCTTCTTTTTGGCCTATCCACACCTTTATGGATAATGTCGCTGAAATCTTGGTGCACAGTAGAGCTGCTAAGCAGTTTGGCCCTAAGGTGGCCTTGGTCACATTATTGTTGGCCCCCATGTTGCCCCTGAATCTGTCACTGGTTGCAATATTTATCACTGCATGAATCTTGTCATTTAAGCAAAGGTTGGACTGTTGAAAGTCACACTTTAAGCATATTTAATTCCAGTCTATGCCTCTTAAAGCTGCTTAAATGTCATTATGACTTTAACAGGATATTTTCATGGGATTAAGTGAACTTAAAGCTGCTTAAATAGTGACTTTAAGCAATGCTGTGTATTTCATGGCTTAGATGACAGTGTCCCGATATTAGAAACTTTATCATATTGCCCGCTGAAAAATGGTCTCGCCCAAAATATAATAAAACATAAAACATTCTTACTTACTCAGCAAATTGAAACAGGTAGTGAGAGACAACCATCATTTATGGGGCTGTCTATGCACTTACATATTGGCCATGGCAGAAAAAAAAGTTGTAAATAGCTTCATGATTCTCCAGAAATCAGGAGTGAGGCTAAATAAAAAGTGTCTTGTCTAAACAGTCTGGGTTGGACTAAGAGTAGTGTAAAGCACCTCTCACACCATGACAACCCACACTCAAAAAGTAAACTTGTCTCCAGACAAGTGACGGTCATAAAATAAACGCGTCAAAAACTAAGTGACAAGGAAGCAGGTCTTCTAGCTGAAGAAAGAAGACCCACTTGGCATGTACCAGTGCAAAACCTGATATTTGCCAGCTCCAGATTCTATTTGTGGGATGATACCTTGTTTATTTCATGATGAGTCTGGGGACAAGTTTACTTTTTCAGTGAATATATTCTCACAATAGGAACAGGACTCTAAGGGGGAATATGTAGAATAAGTACAGAGCAGATAAAAAGATGGGAAAAGATGTCAATGCTGACAGCGATAAATACAAGACAAGTTTTAGTTCTTTTCGCTGTGAGAGGCCTAGTACCGGACGTCGCCAGCAGTAAACAAAAGGTGTAGACAGGAAGCTGAAACCTGGCTGTGGCAGACTTAGGGGCCATATAAGAACTGCACAATCAATGCTGGGGCTTTACAAGGAGGGGGCAGCAGGAAATGTAGATTTGTACTTTTTTGTCTTCCGGTGTCTATATTGTGCCATGTATGAGTTCTGCATGCTTTATCTTTACGCTTTACTGGCCAAATAGCACTTCATCGCTATATGACTTTTTGTTATCATGATGCATGAATTCAGATCTTCTGAGTAAGTCACTAATGCTGCCATCGTCATGGTCCTACTGGCTTGATGCTCCCTTGAATAGCCAGCATGATGCACAAATGCATTGCTGGTGACGAACTGACACTGCATGAACATTAGCATTTAAGCAACCCTTTTATTGCTGAAAGTCACTATTTAAGCAGCTTTAAGTTCACTAAATTTCATGAAAATATACCGTTAAAGTCATAATGACATTTAAGCAGCTTTAAGGGGCATTGACTGTAAATAAATATGCTTAAAGTGTGACTTTCAGCTGTCCAATTTTTGCTTAAATGACAAGATTCATGCAGTGTGAGTATCATGACAACAAACCATTATTCATCTACATACCCTCCCTAAAGATGTAACACATGTGTTCATGGGTAGCGTCTCAGCTGGTGTTTGAGACTTGTCTTAGTTCAATTATTCACCACCAGGTGGCAGGCAGGCAGTAACATGACACAGACAATCCCTTATATGGTAGTACCTATCACGGTAGTACCAATAGAAGCCACTAGGGGGATTCCCACATACATAGATGACGTCAGTACTTTATGTGTACACCTTCATGTATCAGACAGAAGCTGTGGTCTCAAAGTTTGGATGTCTAAGTTGAAAAAAAAACTCTTTTCTTTTAAAAGTAACAAGATATTGATTGAGAAAACAATAAAGCCTGATGCAATGCTTTTGTGCTAATTGTACCATTGAACATACTAAAAGGTCTTACAAGATCTTCTGGCATTTCAGATTATGGATCTAAACATTTGGGCTCACCTGTGTTTGTTTAGATACTGTATGGTAGCATTAAACACATTTCTTGGCATAAAGTCAAACTTTACTGTTAATTGAGTAAAAATACTAAAAATGCATTTCTCCTGCGAAATGGGTACGAGATTCTTATAACAGACAGAGGCATACTTATAGCATACCGCACTGATGAACTGAACCGTCGTCGCGGTTGCCCAAACCCACTGACCCTCTGCATGGGAATTTCTGTATAGAAACATTGATTTAATAATTTGGCATAGATTACCATGCTAATCACCTTACCATAAAACCCAGATCGTCCACCACAACAGTAGGCTTTCTGACTACAGAATAGTGGTACTTATATATGTTATTTCTATTTAAACTGGTCTACCCATCATTATATACCATAAAACATAGTCCTGTGATTTGTTCAGATCAATATAGCACTATTTCATTGGACTTTATTACAATTTAAGTGATGCAGTCTGATGCTCAGTGTAAAACCTTGTGTATAGTCGGCGGGTAGTACCCAAGTTAGATCACAAGTGTTGCTTGTAGGATCGGCCAAAAGGGTGTGCCTTACATGTTAGTTTTTTAGAGGATTGAAATAACCATAATCAGGTCCCCCGGTGTCAGGGTCATGTGACATTCCCAAAGTCTAGGTGTAGCTAGTGTAAGAGTTAGGCTTATACGCAAGGTTTTACGGTAAATCAGGATGGATCATTGATTGGGATGTAGATTGACTGGGGTGGCTGTATGTTATGTTGATGCCACCCTAGTTGGTATCAGGCCATACTGAGACATGCTATCACGGTATCTGTCTGCCCTGGTGAGTTCACGTTACAAGAAAATCATGAAGATCACCGATACAGCCTGTACAGCAACCATCACAAGGCAGTCCGTATTCTGCACTACACTGAAAAAGTGAACTTGTCTCCAGACTCTTCAAGGAAGTGGGTCTTCTAGCTGGAGATAAAAGACCCACTTGGCATGTGCCAGCCTGGAACCCTATATTTTCCAGCTCCAGATTCTATTTGTGGGATGGTAACCTGATACGTTAGACAATTTTTGACTCGTTTATTTCATGATAGTCACTTCAACGAGTCTGCAGCCAATTTAACTTTTTCAGTGTATACATACGAGGGATCTTCTAGCCCCTGGTACTGCTGTTACTGGTGCTGTAAATTCCCGCGAACAGCCTAATCCATATAACACATGTATTAAATCAAAGCTGGTTCTTACCTGCGACCAAGCCGCTTGGGAACTTATACAGTAGGTACCAATGATGGATTCTCTCAACTCTCTACTTCCATCTCCCTGCCTTCCAAGAGTATCCTTGCAAATTTTAAGAACTTGATGAATATTGACATATTTGTATCAAATTAAAGCTTATATTGCAAGAAATGCAGTGGGATCGAAATGACTTGTATTTTCTCAATTTCTGAAGTTCAATAAACTCTAAATAACTTAAATATGAAATTTGATCAGGGAAGGTATACATTTTTTATACTGTTTAGCCCGCAAATTAAAAAATGATGATGATAAATATAAGTTCTCTTATCATATATTTTAGTCTTTGATAATAAAAGACCTGATGAAAGCTACCACTGCCGAAACGTTGTGATCATTACAATTAAATATGGTAAAATAAAGCCATGAAAAACACAAGTCCTGGTACAGCATTGAGAAAACCAAGAAGAACAGAGGCATGCCTACCTGCCATTAGGGACATTTCTCTGCCACGAGTCGACAACTCATAGCAGAATGAGAATAGGTAGCACTACTCGAGTGTTTTAATGAACAGTGCTCTTTTGTTTTAAAGATCTATGAATATAGCTCCAGCGAATAACTCCACCTTGCTACACTCGTGCATGAAGCAGATCCTGAGTGGTTGTTACACTCCTGTCGTGCTCGCATGATGCATTGATGCAGTGTTGGTTAGCTACTTGTCGGCATTGGATCGGTGTATCACATGATGCCTTCATGCATCATGCCGTCCTTAACGGGTTAAACACTAAGAAGTGTGGAGCCTGGCTGGCTGGGAGTGGCCAGCCTAAGGGGAGCCTATTACTTCTGGTACTACAGCATAGCATGTAGCACCATCATTACCCTACACCAGCCACACAGCGCTTTAATGGGTAATACGCTTACTCAGCATGATGCTTGAACAACCAGAGCTGCATTCTTGCATCATGCTGATCATCAGGCGTTTATCAAACCCATAGGCTCGGCATAATGCTTAAATGCATCCGTGGTGAGTGATTCACCAGAGCTACTTTAATGTATGGTGTTGATAAATGGAATAACAAAGTATGCGTCCTGTACAGGGTTATGTAGCCTATTGTAAGCTGCTTCAGCCACAGGCTTAAACTGAACAGCCTGGCTATACTGAGAGTAGATGACTGTATATAATACCACAAGGTATGACACAGCTAGACGCCCATCATCTTTATACCCTAGATGGCCATACTGTACCATGTATTGAGCAATAGACATGTGGCTCCACCTGACGTATTAAGATGATGGTGGACTAACCAGTTTGTCTATCACTAACTAGATGGTGCTAGCCTCTATGTCCAAATAATAGTTACAGAAGGGCCATGTAGGGTATGAAGATGATGGGCGTCTAGCTCTGTCATACTTTGTCGTAGATACAGTCATCTACTCCAAGCATAGGCGTGCTACTCAGTTTAAGCCTGTGGGTTCAGCAGTCAGCCCTTTGGGCGGGTTCCCTGAATAGTTTAAGACAATGTTATTGTACAGCAGCAGGCTTGGCCTGATAACACTTTAATGACAACATGATAACTTAATGCATCATGCCCTTGGTCCTCATGATGCATGAATGCAGCTCTGGCGAGTAACGCGCCAGAGCTGCATTCAAGCATCATGATGACACTATGGGGTTGAGACACTCCCGAAGGGTCAGCATGATTCACCAATGCAGCACTGGCGAGTTACTCACGGGGACTGCATTGCTGCATCGTGTCGACAAATGTCATCTTTTAGCAACATGCTTCCTTAAAGAGCTAATGGCAGCTCCCCTTTCTCCATTTTGCTAAGCAGTTTGACTTACGAGTGATCGAAATGCAATCACAATTGTTACAAGAGCACATAGATCAGAATGTAAGGACTCTGACCATGCAGATTTCGGTAAAGTACTACATGATGTTTGATATCGCAGAAGAAATGTTGAACCTGCCATGCCTTAGTTGTATTTTTCCATGATTTGTTGTCTTAAAATTTGTCATATCTTAATTTAATGAAAGAAGGGATTTAGACAGGTGTTTTTTTTTAAAATACCACTTTTCAACATAGAAAGATTTAGCATTTAACTATAGTCTACATGTGTACAGTCTTTTGTAAAATGTAAAACTATTCCGCATTAGCAAGATGATCACTGTGCAGCGCCATTTTGTCTGGTACCAGTGCTGCACTCAAATAATAAACTTGTCTCCAGACTCTTCAAAGTGACGGTCATAAAATAAATGAGTCAAAAACTCGTCTAAGTGAGCAGATTCTATTTGTAGGATAGTAACCTGATCGGTTAGACAACTTTTGACTCGTTCATTTTATGATAGTCACTTTGACGAGACAAGTTTACTTTTTCAGTGTGTTTCCTCTGCTAACTTTAGTGGCCAGCTGATTACCTGAGGCTGGTTCCTGTCATGTCCAAAATGTCTAGTTCTAGGGGCCATAAACCTTTAAATATAGCCTTCTATTGTGGGTCCTTATGTCATCTGTTTCTCATTGAGCTTTGGTTAGGACACTGGCCTGCTAATTCATAGGTCATGATTTCAAATCCATGTCAAGGCTATTTCATTCACACATAATCTTGAAATAAATTTTGGTAAGTCAAAACCATGATAGTATACGATTCGGCTGTAAAAATCCTTTACACAAGATCAATCTTAAATGGTTTATACGCAAGGTTTTACCCCTGGATTGCTTGACCAGTGTCCTAACCACTCCCTTAATCCTAACAGGTGATCTAAAGAATATTCAAATACAACTGATCCAAAAGTTTAGGACCCAAGAATTCCGATTTTTGAGATGTAAGGAACCAGCTTCAGCTAAAGGTCTCACAAGGTAGAATTACTACAACCCTCTACACTGAAAACATAAACTTGTCTCCAGACTCGTTGAAGTGACTATAATAAAATAAATGTGTCAAAAGTTGTCTAACCTATCAGGTTACCATCCCACAAAAAGAATCTGGAGCTGGCAAATATAGGGTTTTGGGCTGGCACATGCCAAGTAGGTCTTCTACCTCCAGCTAGAAGACCAACTTCCTTGTCACTTAGACAAGTTTTTAACTCGTTTATTTTATGACCGTCACTTTGAATAGTGTGGCTCCAGAGGGGTAAAAAGCGACCTGGCGATCTGGGCGGTTTTTCAGGCGACCTGGTACAATAATTTAAGCGACCCGGCGACTTTTGGAAAAATATGTCTATAGCAAAAATGGTCCAAAAAAGCGACTTTGCGACCTGGGGCCCTTAATTTTGGCGACTTTCCAACCTGAGGGGGGGACCCCTCTGCACCCCCAATAGTCTGGAGACAAGTTCATTTTTTGTGTGTCATAGACTCAGTAGTATCTTGGGAGGAGATAAAAGGGACTTTGGGTGGAGCTTGGGTAGGAGACCGTGTGGTCAGATTGACAGGAGCTAGTGAGGCAGACAAGTAACACAGCCAGACAAGTCAGCATAGAATGCTGCTTATTCATACGCCGATAGAACCCCCATGTGGACCAACTCACCACCCCCACCTTCTACAGCACATCCCCACACTCAAGCTGGCCCCAACTCATCCTCGGATGCGTCCGAGCAACATCTCTGGTTTTTGAGGGGCCATGACCGCGTCACTTCCCCCGTATATGGGGGTGGGGATTCCTACGCGGTACCCATCTGCACTTTTGATACAACAGCACCAAGTGCACAGGAACTATTTTAACCAGCAACCTTTGGTGCCAGTGATGATGCTCGGGAACAGAGGTCGAGGTGGTGTCAGCTTCCCCCACACTCTGATGCCACCTAACCCTTTTCGAGGAAAAACTACTTTTCTCCAGCTACAACTCACTCTAATAACCATTGAAACCTCTGTCAAGAGGTGCCAATGCTTACGCTTTAATAATGGTGCCTTAAGGAGGCATGCTCGTGCTTGTTTGTCATTATCAATAATAATGTTAACTTTATTATAGATTTGATTGTCCTTAAAAGGTCCTCTGGAGCCAGGAGTATATATGGCCACCACACATTTCTAAATAGGAGCCCAACCTGATACTTGTATTATCCTCTTGATCAGCCTACTTCGAGGGAATATAGTCCTATTTATCTACGCTTTAGTTTGTACTATTTTGGTAGGATTAAGTTTTACTCATCAGTATCATGTCCCTTTGACTGATTCTGTAAGGAATCAGCCACTAGGACATAGGAAAACGGTTTCCCATCATGCTTGCATACCAGCGATGAGGAACAGTCACAAGATGGATACACAGAGAAAAGAAGGGAGTCAAAAGGGAGTCTAGTTTTCCTCCAGAATGACTCCCCTCTTTAGAGGAGCCCAGGCTGGCTAAGGGAGCCTAGGTGACTCCCTGGATGACCTAAGGCAGTCACCTGGGGAGAGTCACATAACTCCCCGACTCACCTAAGGGTGTCACATAAGGACCTGGGCTCCCCTAAAGAGGGGAGTCATTTTGGAGGCAGCCTGGACTCCCTTTTGACTCTGTTTCTGTTCTCTGTGTAGGGTATCAGTGTGCGCTTCATACCTGAAATATGTATCAGTTATTGGTACAAGTGAGTCTTTGTATGAGTCTTATATGCCAAGGACAGGGTAATTGTCCAAGGCATCAGCCAAGTAAAGCTATTGCCCAAGGCTTATAACACTTATAAATGCAGCTAGTCAAGCTTATTATATCTGACTTACACTCACGCTAGGAGAGTGTGCTCAATGGACCAAATCAATGTATGTGATATCCAGCCAGGCCATTTCTTTTGTCTTCTCAGCCCAACCATGATATAACTGAAATTATGATATATCTCAGATAGCTACTCAGTAGAGGAGTAATACCTCATATGCATAAGTTACATAGATAAGAGGTTGGGAGGAGTGGCAGTGTCGGCTAAGTTTGCAGACAGAGTCGCGGGTGTCGGTACAGTTTACAGTGACGTCCACTTCACTCATACTCACACCTATTGATTATTCAAACCGCCTCACACTGTGACACTCTCCCTGTCTCCTCCCCTCACACCGAGCCTAATCCTATTTTCCCGCAGGGTGCGTCTCACCCGCGCCACTCCTTGTGAGGCTTACAACCAGAAGGCGGTCATGGTAACCGCCCGTGAGGCATGCTGGGTGAGGTGAGGGCCTGGACAGCGCGAAGCCATTTTTGTGTTGGAAATGGCGTCAGACAGTTATTTATGGCTGAGTCTCACGACTCTGTAACAATTCAATAGTCCTTGACTGGGTGACATCTTTGACTGGGTGACATCTTTGACTGGGTGACATCTTTGAACAGGTGATGTTTTAGACCAGGAGGCTAGAAAAGGCAATCCCCCCCCCCCATAGCTCTACTATTTGAAAAAATATCTGGATGGTTATTGCATAATACTTTGGCTAGTGTAGCTCTTCAAATTCCACATAATATAGAAAGTGACGTATTTGACCGGGCAGAGGAAAAAATATAACATTATGCTATAATGGACGTAAAAGGGCCTCCATATGAATATAACAACTTTAAATTAATTTCCTTTAGTGTGAAAATATCCTTAGACTTTTTCACCTAACTCTTACTATATAGGTCCAAGACTATCCAATTGTTACAAAGTCGTGAGACTGAGCCATATGGAATTCAATGTGAAAACTATCTTTAAAATCAGAGTCCAGTATTGCCTGACCCAAGGGAAGGTCCAGCATCGCCCAAATCTCGAAGTAAAAGGTCCAGCATCGCCTGATTCTTAGGTAGGGGGGGGGGGAGATCCAGTATTACCCTACTATTGAGGGAAGGTCTAGCATTGTCTGACTCTGGAGAGAGGGTCCAGCATTGCCTGCTTCTTAAGAGGAAATATCCAGCCTTGTCCAACTCTTGAGGGAAAGCCCAGCATTGTGCTAGAATAATCAGCAGTAGGGTGAAGAGACTCATTAAAATTTCTATCACTAGAAAGAGTTTGGAGACATTGCAAGGTTCATTTTTGATGCTCACATTCCCCCCCCCCCCCAAGTGCATGATGTAACAGCAGGACCTTCATCTAGTCGTGGAGGGGATCCCGGTAGGACTCTGTAAGACCATCCACTCGCCGACAGAGCCACCTAGTGAGCCTTTTGTTAACTAGCCCGCCACCTAGCGGCCTCAATCCTCACCACGGGCAGCCATTGACAAACATGGCCAGGGTGTCCGAGAAGAAACATCTCCCCTCCCTCCCAACCCTCCCCCCCCCCCCCCCACACAGAGGGACTCCCCCCCCCCCCCCACTCCCAACAGCATCCTATTCAACTACCGGCACCTCTCCCCCACCCTATCCCTCCAGCAGGGTCTATTCACCTATAGCCGGACTCATACCTTGAGATTAACACCCGATTTTGTGGTTATTCAAGCATTTTAAGCTCTTTATTTGTGACAAATGGTAAATTTTAAGTATTATTCTTTCCAGAAAAACTATAACTTGAAGTCATTGTGTGCGTGGATATGATCAAATTTAGCTCTTCTTCTCAGGTGTTTGTGTCCGATTTATGGTGAATCTACCCTTTATGCCCACCTATCCCCCCCCCCCCCCCACACACTCGTTCAGCAGCCTATTCTCTGACTATGTACATCCCCTCTTGCCCCCTTCCACTAACGTATTCACCTACACTGAAAAAGTAAACCTGTGTCCAGACTCGTTGAAGAGACTTTCATAAAATAAACAAGTCAAAAGTTGTCTAACCTATCAGGTTACCATCCCACAAATAGAATCTGGAGATGGCAATGTCGGGTTTTGGGCTGGCATATGCCAAGTGGGTCTTCTATCTCCAGCTAGAAGACCCGCTTCCTTGTCACTTAAAAAAGTTTTTGACTCGTTTATTTTATGATCCTCTGGAGAGCAGTTTACTTTTTGAGTGTACCTACCCTCCTGTGCCTTTCAGATCCCCCATCCCTCGTACACATACCTCGAGTAGACTCTATTTGTGTTAGTAAAGAAATAGAATGGCAGCCATATTTGTCAATTTTAATAACATTATCAAAATCTAATTTCACGCCATAGAAAAGTATTGATTTGAATGTACACCTACGCCACTACACACAAATAATCTTCCATCCCAGTTATCTGAATCAAATGTGGAGAGATTTACTACGACATCAGTATATCCACTGAGTACAACTTCTTGGTATGCTGTATCACAATTACAAATCGATTTATCAGGACATTATTCCAACCACACCTTCGAATTCTGATCAGTGTTCTTGACGTTCCCACTTAACTATCTCTAGCTTATACAAACTTGGCAAATATTGGTGCATATACATAATAATCCGGCCATTCAAATGCACAGGTCTGAACTAACGAAATGCAGTGATTCTACCTTGTGAGACCTGTAGCTGAAGCTGTTTTTTGGCATGTCCAAAATAGGGAGTATTAGGGGTCATAGCCTTGTGAATCATTGATAGATGAATAGATACCATTTCAGATGTTGTAATTTGAGGAGTTGTTAGGACACTGGTGTATGAATGCATGAGGACCTGGCTACGATTCCCAGCCAAGGCTATCAATTTTAAAGATATTTTTAGTTGGTTAAAAATCTCACATTACTAGTTTTTACCAAATGAAAGTAACAATATAAAATAGTGCTAGATTGCTCTATAGATATTTATCATGTGTAACTGATCTTAACTAAATTATTGTATACTATCACACATTAAATTTGTGTTTTAAAAACCTAAAGGGGTGTCTCCATCAAAGACCGTCCACCCATCCGTCCATGAAAACCGTCCAAAAAAGTAGGGATCTGGACGTTTTTCATGGACGGACGGACAGTTTGCGTCTCCACCAAAGTCCGTCCGTCCAGTCCGTCCGTCTTTGATGGAGACACCCCTTAACCTGGCTTGGATACGATCCCATGTGCCCAGGAGTTCAATGTCCAACTACTCCCCCAATCTGAACAGTCAATATCAGAACAAGTCATTCAACATTTCAATCATGTCACCCTACCCTACTTGTTCCCTAATCTCGTCCACGAGATTTCCTGTCCACTGATCACCTTGCTGAGGCAGAATATGTGCACACCTGCTTTCTTCTCTGTGTCCACTTTGCTCAACAGAATGTAAAAGTGTTCTTGATAATGGAGTGCCTGGGAATTAAGGCTGTTAGCAGTTGCATCTACACTGAAAATCAATAGGTTGAAAGGGTTAGTCAGTACAGGCTATCCTAGGTTGGTCATATGAGTGTTAGTCACAATGGCAAAGTTATATTCAAAAATGACCGAGGGGTCAGTCAGTAGTGGCTAACCTAGGTTCATAATTGGTGTGTTGTCTTTGTATAACACTAGTTGGTGACACCTGTGATGACCACTCAGTGGCTCCCCCTGGAAATAAAAACACTTTGGTGGGTTGGTCAGTAGTGACCAACCTGACAATAATAACTAATCTAGGTTGGTCGTGTAGGGAGCCAAAAAATTACTAACTAGGTTAGGTACTAGTGACTGAGAGATTGGTTGTATAGGGAGCCTAGGAATATCAGTGTGGGAGTTAAGGCTGTTAGCAGTTGCATCTAGGGGGAGCTAAGGCTATTAGGAGCTAGGGCATGGCACGGGGAATACACAAGGCACTGCAGACGGGAAGATAGGAGTTCTTGTTGTGTGTATCATAACATTGTGAGATTTCTATTTGTGTGGAACATGCCAGTTTAAGATTATGTGAGATTTGGCTAGGTACCAGATCAGGTGTATTGAAGGAGCACTCATTTAGATTTGAATTTTGTAGTAAACGTTAACGCTCTCTTACGATATATATCAGCATTGGATGATACAGGATGAGGGAACAGGTCTAGGCTGAATCGTGCATCCGTCAGGATCATAAGGCCCGGTGTGCATTATAACATTTTGAGATTTTTACTTGTGTGGAACATGCCAGTTTAAGATTACGTCAGATATGGTTTGTCAATGTACCAGGTAGTACTCATTTTTATTTTTTAGAAATACAAGATCTCCTATGCTTAAGCACTGGAATGCCGTATTCAATGCCCCCCATTGAATACAATGTTTTTCCTTCACTAAATGGCTTTAAATTTTTTTAAAAAAGAAAAAAAAAGCTAACTACGTTGATACCAGCATTGGATGAGGGTACAGGTCTAGGCTGAATGGTGCCTCTGTCAGGTGTAAGGCCCAGACTGTGTCTTTGGTAGGCAATGCTGTTGGTGCCAATGCAAACGGGGTACTCCCGGGTAAACAAAAGAATGCTATACAATGGTAAACAATGTTTCTCTATGACTTCTTATCATGGCAAAACGTTATTTAACGTTAGAAACGTGATTTTGACGTAAATAACGTACCTTTGTTTGGTCTTGACAGAGAGAGGAAACAGGGTCAAAAGTGAGTGCTGGATGCCTTTGGGTTAACTCCCTTCTTGATATAAGGAGCTAAGGTGACTCCCTGGCTCACCTAAGGGAGTCAACTAGAGGAGTCACATAGCTCCCTGGCTCACCTAAGGGAGTCAACTAGAGGAGTCACATAGCTCCCTGGCTCACCTAAGGGAGTCAACTAGAACAGTCACATAGCGCCCTGGCTCACCTAAGGGAGTCAACTAGAACCACAAGTTTTAACAAGACCTCAGCTTGGCGAGTGAGGAGGCTATACAGGGTATACATAGGAAGGTGTGCAACTAAAAGTCCGCACCTATCCTTGGACATGACCTAGACTCTCCATACCAGTAGTTCCAATGAAAGAACCTAGGGTGTACAGTGGCACCACCTAGGGACTGCTGTGAACACTACTGGTATGCAGAGTCTATTTGTCAGGTCCAATGATAGGTGCGGACTTTTAGTTGCACACCTTCCTGGGTGTTGGGTATAAAACGTATTGGTGTCCTGGTGTGGTGCCTATAGACCAATGCAGCAAAAAAGGGTGACTTTTTCACAATAAAGTTGTATTTACATTAATTTCAGCATAATCCTCATAGCATTGTCTATAATGGCTATGTTTGCAAACATCTCATATCAGGAGATTTGCAGGATAATTATCTTTAAAATAATGTATATTAGAATTTGAGGTTATATTTGTGTTTTTTTTGCTCAGGCTCAAGAAATGTTAAAAACTTTATCAACGTTTCTGAAAAGTCCCCCTTTCCTTGCTGCATTGGTCTGTAGTATATACAGAGGTAGGTGAAGACCAATGCGGCAAGAAAGGGTGTCTTTTTCATAATAAAGTTGTGTTGACATTAGTTTTAGTAAAATCCTCATGACATTTGATAAAATGGCTATTTCTGAAAACATCTTGCATCAGGAGATTCACAGGACAATCATTATTCAAATAGTATATACTAGAATGCAGGATTTTGAGAATATGTTAATATATTTGCTGGTCACGCTTCAGAAATGTTCTAAAACTTTAGCAACAACATTTCTGAAAAGTCCCCCTTCCTTGCTGCATTGGTGTGTAGTATATACACTGAAAATCCATAGGTTGAAAGGGTTAGTCAGTACAGACTAACCTAGGTTGGTCATATGAGTGTTAGTCACAATGTCAAAGTGATATTCAAAATTGACCAAGGGGTCAGTCAGTAGTGGCTAACCTAGGTTCATCATTGGTGTGTTGTATTTGTATACCACTAGCTGGAGCCACCTGTGATGACCACTCAGTGGCTCCCCCTGGAAATAAAAAGACTAAGGTGGGTTGGTCAGTACTGACCAACCTGACAATAATAACTAATCTAGGTTGTATAGGGAGCCAAAGAATGACTAACTAGGTTAGGCACTAGTGACTGAGAGATTGGTCGTATAGGGACGCTAGGAATATCAGTGTGCAGGGGTGGGTAGTAACCACACATACATCAGGGACACAAGGTAGACCCCACGTGACGTCCTCACAGTCTGAGGGTCCTGATGGACCTAATATGGGGCACCATAAACCATTAGGGAAGTCCCCACATACCCCCCCCCCCCCCCAGACGCTACAAGAAATACCAATAAAACCAGGAAATGAAAGCGAGACGCAGGAAAACCAGAGAGAGGCTGGTGTGGGCCCATTACGTTCAGGGTCACCGTCCGTGACCTTGAGCAGACGGACGTTGTAATGGAGGCCATCACCAGGGAACACCCAAGGTCAAGGTCACCTACACGGGGTCACGGTGTTGTCTCGTTCCACACGAGATCCAAGGGTTGGGACAAAGGATGATGGGATGGGGGAGATCAGGGAGTAAGGTGTGTTCCAACAAACAGAGGGGTTGTAAAGAACAGGGTAAGGCAGCCCGCCGCCATCTTTGTGAAAACAGCCCCGCAGTGAATAATGACTGGAAGGACGCAGCTTCTGAGGAGAAAGAGGAAAAGTAAAATGACAAGGTTGTGTTCCCCTCCGTGTATGAAGACTGTAGGAGCAAAGAGGCTTTGTGCACAGTCAGAGTCAGAGCTGCTGGGGTAAGGATATATGGGATAAAAGACCAGGGTATGTGGGAAGGTCATGGGGACATGGTTCCTATGATAACTACACTATTAATGACATGAGTCTTATAAAGAGAAGGAAAAGGCTGATTTGACATAATCATCCTTCGTTTTTTTATAAATGTGTGCGTGCGCAGGGTTACGATACAGCTCATAACTTTTATCTCAACGTCACGAGTCTCCCTATGTATTAACCCTTTAGGGGCCGTATGGTGCTTCAACGTCCTTACTCACCATAATGCTTGCATCTGTCTCATGAGTCTCACACGCCAGGGCTGCATTCATGCATCATGCAAGCTATGGCAGACCGTATTCAACCAAACAGACCCGACATGATGCTTGATTGCAGCACTGGTGAGTTACTCGACAGTGCTGCATTCATGCATTATGCATCCATGCATCATGAAAACCTAAACGTATAAATAAATTAATTATTGTGCTGCCCTTTAAGGCTTAAAACAAACCTCATGTATTGATTAGTATATTTATATAGCAGTATATGGCATTGGTAAAATCAATAGCAAGATAGGTAAGGGAGTGGTAATTTTTCAACAACAGGTGGGGTTGGTGGATTTGGGGGGGACCAAAAGAATTTGGACCCCTTGAAGGGGGTGGCCAAAAAAATTTGGACCCCTTGAAGGGGGGGACCAAAAAAATTACACCCCTTTTTAGCAAAAAAGCCCGCGTGTTACTATAGCTCAAAGGGGTCGGCCACGCTCAATTTAAACTTGCCTGAGGGGGGACCACAAAAATGTCGACCGACCCCCCCTGTTGTTAAAACATGACCACTCCCCAAAGGTACTGCAAACATGACTGACACATGCATGTCTGTGGGAAGCAGGTGTTCCATTCTGTTTTATTTTTCTACATTCAGAGGGTGTGGCATGTCAATAGACAAAGCCCCACGGGGCTGCATTCATTGTTCATCTCATGTTCACAGAATCTAAAATGGATTAGCCGTATACTTCACATGAGATCATAGCTAATGAGGAATAGCAACACTATACTCAATGGTAGAGGGGGACGTGAATTCCGGGGAATCCTGGGTATCATCAAGTAAAGTAACTCCAATAATATTTCGATGAATATAGTTCATTATCACATTAAAGAGCACTCAACTTTTTGACCACCGATGGTTCTCTATCTCAGCTCTTCCACCATCAGTGGTGAACCTTTCTCCTACACTATAATATATATATATATATATATATATATCATACACATTATGGGTCTATGAGCTATTTCATTTGATTCCTTACTGTCTGGAATGATGGCAAACTCGACAATTATTAATATTCAGGGCAGCTGTGAGTAAAGTATCTGACAAATGGATATTCATGGCTGTGTCTCACGAACATGGGCCAATGTTTTTGTCTATGACCGGGCGCAATCTATGACTGGGTGCAATCTATGACCGGCTTGAAAGAAAACAGTTTATTTAGGGCAGATGGAGATATAAATCAAAATATATTGCAACATTTTCCACCATTTATATCTTAATCTGCCCTAAATTAAGCGGTTTCTTTTCCAAGCCGGTCATAGATTGCACCCAGTCATAGATTGCACCTGGTCATAGATTGTACCCGGTCATAGATTGCATTTGGTCATAGATTGCACACGGTCAAAGACAACAACAATGGCCCAATCTTATGAGACACAGCCTTATACAACTATGAACCATATCATTCAACTATGTCAACGTTCTCTTCCTCCAGGGTTGTCACAAGCATGCATGTACCATACCATTCCTATATAGCTACGTATCAAATATTATATTCTTATGATTGTGAGCTTTGAAATGTAACTGTTTCTATCTGTGTGTTTGCAGGTGTGTGCATGCACTATATCAATGGTATATCTACACACGGAAAAGAAGTAGAATCACTGTGACTCCCAACTTGATCACTGTGGTAACTCTCCCCAGGACTCTAACATGACTCCTTAACATTAGCAGGACTCTAAAATAACTCTATAATGACTCTTATTCTAAGACTCCCTAATGATTGGGAGTCACTTTAGAGTTGTGGGGAGAGTTACCACAGTGATCAGGGCTGGACTCCCATTTGAGAGTTTCAGTGATTCTCTGTGTACATATATCAGAGAATGAAGTATAATATATACTCTGTATATTTATAATCATAGCTATGAGCCTACACATCTAACTGAGTCACCTTTCCCTCTCCCCGCAGGTCCGTGGCAGGCCTGCATGCACCACACGTGTGGTGATGGCGGGCTTCAATCCCGGGACGTTTGGTGTTCACATGTCACCGGCTGGGCCACCCTGGAGAACAATTGTAACCCCCACACCAAACCAGCAGTCTCCCAGCGCTGCTTCCACATCTGCCCCTTCCACAAGTACCACTTCCTGTGGAAGAAGGAACCCTGGTCCGCCTGTCGTCCGAGACACAGCTCGAGCTCCTCGTGCGACTACCAATATGGAGTCCAGTTCAGGAATGTCACCTGCGTCACAAAATGTGGCGAGCGAAAAGCGAATGACTACATATGTGAACACTTCGAGGAGCGACCTCCAATCGAGCAGATCTGTGAGTTGAACTGTCCCGTAGACTGCGTCCTTACTGACTACGGCCCCTGGAACCAATGCGATAAATGTTGGATGACCAATCAAACTCGCTATCGCACCGTCTTAGCCCTCCCGAAAAATGGCGGCCGTGAGTGCATGTCGTTGTCGCAGAGTAAGCGTTGTGAGTACCAGCGGGACTGCCACCAGGGGGGGCTGCGGGCCTTCAGGTACAAGGTGGGACCCTGGCAGCCCTGTCAGCACGTTGACAGCCAGAAACAGCGCCGACTCAGGGACTTTGTCGGGGTGCTTGGACAGCGGCATCGGGATATATCCTGTATTAACATGCAGGGCAGCCCCGTGGATGAAAGGTAGGAGCATGTTTACTTTCTGTAATTTTGGGGTTCTTTTTTGGTATTACATTGTGTAATTTTGGGGTTATTTTTTGGTATTTTCTGTGTAATTTTAAAGAAAATGATTCGGGATTTTTTTCATGAGTCAGCCCTGTGGATGACAAGTAGGAAAATGTGTTTCCTTTCATGTTTTTTCCATGTTTCTAGTCACGCTCAATTTCAACTTGCCTAAGGGGGGGGCCAAAACATTTCGACCGCTCCCGTGAAGGGACCAAAATAATTTCGACCCGCTCGCACGAAAATTCACTGACACCCCCTCCCCCCCCACTATTGTTAAATGACCAAACCATGACACCAGCTAGAGCCAGCCATTTGACCAAAAGAGTCTGGCAATGTTGGAGTCCAAGACTCGCTCGCAGTCAGGCAATGCAGAGTCCAGTTCTATTTTCAATGGCTGACCAAGAAAGGAGGGTAGTTTTGGTGACATGGGGATGAGCTGACACTCATAATACATTTCTCAGAGTGCCCCTTTTGGAGAGTCGGAAAACCTTAGGATGCGGTAACTGCCTGAATGCACGGAGAAAAGAACCAGTGTCAAAAGGGAGTCCTGGTTGCCTCCAGAATGACTCCCTCTCTGGGGGAGCCCGGGTCCATATGTAACTCCCTTAGGTTAGACAGAAAGCCATGCGACTCCCCTAGGTGACTCCCTTAGGGCAGCCAGAGAGTCACCTAGACCCCTTAGGCAGCCATGTTACATTGAGAAATAATTATTTTCCAGAGCACCTACACCAAAAACAGAAAAATCCTGTCCAGAACCGAGACCTTTTTCTTTCTGTGGTATTTGCAATGTAAGATATCCATCTTTGTTAAATAACACTTTTCCAGAGCAGCTAAAGCAATCATGTCCAGAATTTAGTTTTGAGTTGTTCTCTTTTGCAGCGACGTCCAGTCATAGTCTTGAAAATGTCCTCATTTCTTCACAAAAAAATATGTATGCCTAACATAAATTACATTGAACGGATATCTGTTCAGAATTCTCTCTCTGCCTGCATAGATATGTTTCCCAAGGGCACCAATACCAAAAAGACTCCTGTCCAGAAAATAAGATTATTTCCTGTCTGTTGTGTTGTCCTCTTACTAGTACAGTCGGCCCTCACTTCATTTAACTTGGAAAATGTAAGGAAAAATGTCTGAGGAAGCAAATTATGCGAGGAATTAAGTCAAAATATGATGAAACATATAGGGGAGGTTGCCAGGCACCTGTCTGAGGAAGTGAGGGATCCGAGGAAGTTAATGTGCATAGTAGTGAGGGTGGACTGTATATATATTTGTGCCTTATTGGATTGCAGCGACGTCCAGTCATAACCATCTAGCGTTTTCACCCTGGTTACCGGTCAGTCTGCGGCGGTCAGTTACTGACGGACGGTAACCGCGGTAACGGTGGTCAGTTATTATTCATGTGGCGCCCGGGGGTCTTCAGTAGTTAGGGTGTGAGCTACTATATCATACACACACCTCAGGCCCTATAGCATAGACCCACCTCAGGGCATTAGGGCGTGAGACGGCGTGGGGCCAGAGTCACCTCGGTATCAAAGCGCAATATTCTAGTTTTAATATATAATGAGTTCTAAAACTAATTCTTTTTTAAGCTATATGTACAACATAACAGTCGCGTATTAGTGTATACATACATACAAGCCAGAATATTTACTTGATTTTCATTATTATAAACTTACAGGTTAGTTTCAATCAAATACCGTATCCGCCCGTTTTAGCTCACCTGCGCTCATATATTTCACCGTCCTCTTTGACCTGCGTTTATACAGGACATGCGCTAATTTGAGATCCAGTTTGAGTGCTTAAGATCATTTTGAGACACTCTTCCACCCTGCGCTAAAACATGACATGCTCTAATTTGAGTACCTGCGCTAAAGCAGGCGGATACAGTACATAACAATTGCTGACTTAATCAGAAAATAATTATGATGCTAGCGTGAAAGAGCCCCAAAGTAAACTCACCGGGACTGCATTTATACCCCATACCAACAAGGGGACACTTTGCATCAAAGGGTTACTATCAAACCTCCCATATTAGCCTATCCTGCATATAAGCTGCGTCCTTAACTTTGACAAATTACATAAGCCACATAAGCTAATTTGGTACGGTATTTTATTTTTTATGGAATACGACAGCCCCATTAACTTAGCCAAAGATCACTTTTTTCACAGACCCTGTGAAATAACCCACGGCCGTATTTCACGGCCCTGTGACGTCATCAAAATGGCGGTTTGTTCACATTTGAATGGGGCAGAAACAGGATAGAAATAAGTTATTTTAGCCACCCCTTTAATAATATTGGTAACTTCCATCGAAAATCATAAAACATATACACAAAGGTACTTTTATTTAAACCTGTTGACTGAGTTATTTCAATTGTTGACCCTTGGGCCGTACAATAAAGAGGTTTGTTTCAGGTCACCCAATCCACCCTATCAAAATAGAGCCAACCCTACGTTTTGGTATGAAGAAAATGTCGCATTTTTTACCCTTTTGGGTCAATTTTCGGGTATTCAAAAAAGTTGGCTAGTACATTCATGTTAAACAATATATAACCCTTTTTTTTGGAATTCAAAAAAGAAGAAATCCGACCTACTGACCCTACATTTTCGTCCAATGTTGCCTGAAACAAACCTCTCTTTTTTGGCCTAGGCACTCAGAAGAAACAGCGTCAAAAGAGTCCAGGTTGCCTCCAGAATGACTCCCCTGTTTAGGTGAGTCCAGGTCGCCTAGGGGAGCCTAGGTGACTCTCTGGCTGACCTAAGGGAGACACCTGGGAGAGTCATATGACCAAGAGAGTTGTATGACTCCCCTAGGTGACTCCATTATGTCAACCAGAGAGTCACCAAGGCTCCCTTAGGCGGCATGGACTCCCCTAGGGAGGAGGGTCATTCTGGAGCAACCTGGACTCCCTTCTGACACAGTTATTTTTCTCTGTGCTATGAAGGGTCTGCAGGGCCATACAGAGGCAGTGCTCCTTGACCTATGACTTATTCAGCACTAGATGTATCCCAGTCTGTGTGGTAAGTGGCTGCCTACACCATAAGGCTGCATCATACACTAACTCTACCACCTTATTGCTATACTGTCACATGCATTCCTTATAGCCTATAGGCAAATGCAGCAAGAAAGGGTGCCTTTTTTATAATAAAGTTGTGTTTACATTGGTTACACCAGAATGCTCATAAACTTGTCTGTTGTAGGTATATTTGCAAACATTTCATATCAGGAAATACACAGGACAATTATCCTTCAAATAGTGTATATTAGAATGCTGGATTCTGAGGATATATTCAGGTATTTGTTGGTCATGCTTCAGAAATGTTCAAAAACTTGAGCAACAACTTTTCAGAAACATTACCTTTTGTTGCTGCATTGGTCTATAGGATACCGCAGTATAGCGGTGATTGCCCCTGGTACTTTATTCAGACACAACGGCGTAGGAATGCTTGTAGTAAAGGGAGAGTGGGACTATATCCAGGTAGCAGAGAAGTAGTGCTGAAGGAAAGGTAGAGGCTATACTCAGGTAGCAGAGAGAGAGAGAGAGAGAATGTCAGAGACAGACAGACAGACAGAGACAGAGAAAGAGAGTAGTAGTAGACGTAGTACATGTATAGGGAAAGATGAACCATCGTTCCCGCCCATTTGAGTGCAGATACTCAAATTAGCGCATGTCCCATACATTCTCTTCAGAATATGGACTACACTCGGGTACCAAAGTAGTAAAAGTATAGGTAAAGTAGGACTTTAGTCAGGCACCAGAGAAGTAGTATAGGGGAAGTAGAACTTTACTCAGACAGCACAGACGGAGTAGTATAGGGGAAGTGGGACTTTACTCAGGCACCAGAGAAGGAGTAGTATAAGGGAAGTGGGACTTTAGTCAGACACCACAGAAGGAGTAGTATAGGGGAAGTGGGACTTTACTCAGACACCACAGAAGGAGTAGTGCAGGGGAAGTGGGACTTTACTCAGACACCACAGAAGGAGTAGTATAGGGGAAGTGGGACTTTATTCAGGCACCACTGAAGTCAAAGATGCTTAAAGTTTGACTTAAAGCAGTCCAGTTTACGCTTAAATGACAACATTCTTGCCGTGCATCAGCATCTAGCCTCTAATACAGGTGTAATGTAAGGGGTGGTCACGTGACTGTGGAAGGGGGTTGAAAGGGCATGGTAGCAAGCCCTCTGTACTTTGTTGGACCCAAGCATCATGTGAGTGCTTCCAATAGAATGTAGGCAGGGAAGTTCAGGTTTTCATTAAAATGAATCTGACAGAATGCAAATATTTAGAAACCTTTTCTTTTTTTTAAACATAGCAATGCTCTCAATTGCTGGTCAGTGCAGGAAAACAACCAGGTGCGTCTCATTGACAGACATTTTTGAAAAGCTTACATGATTTGAGACATCATTCTGAACATTAAAACCTACAATATACAAAATTGCAATGTATTGCTTCTTTCCCTATCACTAACATTACATCTACTCTGCCCTACCCGATTAAACACAGGCTTCTACCGTACCCCCTACAATCAGCCCCACCCCCTCACCCGGCCAACTCGATACACCAAACCACTACTTAGGGAGTGATCATTTATCATCAACAGGGGGGGGGGGTTGGCTTGGGGAGGGGGGCAAACAAATTTGGACCCCTTGCGTGACCAGGGAGGTGTAAAAAATTTGGACCACAATTGAGGGGGGGGTCAAAATTTTTTAACATGTTTTGGGCCAAAAAGCGCTCATATTTCTATGCTTCAAAGGGCCCGCGTGCGCGCCGATTTTCGACCCGTAGGGGGGGGGGGGTGTACCAGTCAGGTAAAGGGGTAAGGGCTAACCAGCAGTCAGGTGGTGGCCACACCTCACCCTGATTGCAGGTAAACACGCTGACAGTGGTAGAGTACAGGGGTCAGTACATGTCTACTCCATGCCGACCACATAACCCTGCAAGGACAGCAGGGTTTACTCGTCTCACACCAACACATGCAGGGCAGGTGAGTCAATTGCCATAAGTGCATTGGTGCATCATGTCATCCCATTGGGAGAGTATCAACCCTCTAGGGTCACTTCGATGCTCTGATGCGGCCCAGGTGAGTTACTCGCCCGGGCTGCATTCATGCATCACAACGACGAAGGGCAGAGCGTATTAAAGTGCTCTGCGCCTACCGGTACACATTAGGGTGAGGTAGGGGTCACTTTAAGCTGGTGTATGAGGCCTTCCCCCCAGCAGGGCTGGTATATAGGGCATTCTCAGCCACACCGAGGTTGTAAAACAGGCAGCATGGGCAGTCAGTCAGTCAGGGGGTGTGTGTGTGGGGGGGGGGGGTGGGGGGGGGGGGTGTACCTGCCGGTCTGTGTGAGGGTAGGTGGGTGGCCGGGGGGGGGGGGTGGGGGGGGGGGGGGGGGGGCAGGGGCTCAGATTGGGAAGTGAGAGAACAGCTGATGGCTGTGTCTCATGAGATGGGGCCATGTGTGAACAGCTTTGACCCGCTTGACAGAAAAAGGCTTTATTAAGGGCATTTGAAGATAAAAATTGGTTGAAAAGGTTAATGGATGTTACAACACTTTACAGTAGCAGTTAGTAGCCCATTTATATCTCAGTCTGCCCTAGAAAAAAACGTTTCTATCAAGCCGGTCAAAACTGGCACCAGGTCAAAACTGGCACCCAGTCAAAGCTGACACCCGGTCAAAGGCGTTCACATTTGGCCCCATCTCACGAGACACAGCCTGATGGTGGGAGCACAGATAAGGGGGTTAGGTGGTGAGGGAACAGCCGGGGTGAGGGGAAAACTTAGAGAGACGGTAGCTCAGTGTAGGGTTCAAGTACACGTGCTTGTTTTTGTATATATTTGTGTGCGTGTGTGTGCGTGTGTGTGTTGGGGAGGGGGGAGGCCTAAGATTGGGAAGTAGATCAGTGTGAGGGGGCAGCTGAGGGTGGGAGGGCAGCTGAGGGTGGGCAGAGCAAATGAGGGTGAGAGTGGGAGAGCAGTTGAGAATCAGGGAGCAGTTGAGAGTCGGGGAACCGCTGTTGATGAGAGAGCAGCTGAGGGCGAGGGGAGCAGCTGAGGGTTCGGAAGCAGTTGAGGGTGAGTGGAGTAGCTCATGGTGAGAGGAGTAGTTCTTTCAGTGTACTATGGTGCCATATTAATGATTCTTCAATGATATTACTATCCAAAGTCACAGGCTTATATACCATCAACAACGTTGTACTATAAAGATGTCGCATTGGTAAGACTATTGTTAAGTTCTTACATAGGACTGTGACTGAAGAAAAAGATGTCTAGTTTTAACACCTAACACCCATGTTCCCCACACTGCCCTCTACCTGCGGACGGAGGTACCACACCTTCAGCCTGAATTAAAGTAGACTGGTGCGCATACAACCATGCACTCCTGTTGCGTGCCCGTAATAGGGACGGGTCAAAGCACAGCCAAGATTGGTCCAAAGTTGGAGAGGGACAGTATAGGGTTATATTGAAAAAAGAATCATATCATGTTACCGTTTCTCTACATATGAATTAATGCTACTGTTGATAAACTGTGCCACAGTAAAGCGGACGTAAGACTAGAACGCTCCCACTGCATCAACTTTGGCGTTCAAGCACACTTTTGATTGCTAAAGTCACACTTTAAGTCCGGCATATGCCATGTAAATGTTAGGGAAAGGTCAAAATGAGATTTAAGCGGCATTAATTGACATTTCATGTAATCAAATATGCTCAACTTGTGACTTTAACCCAGTGGGCACAGAACATTGAATCAACATTGATAAATGGTTGTCAATGTTTATTCAATGCTGATTCAACATTGATTCAACATTGTACTGAATTTTGTGGCCACTGGGTAGCAGTCTAATCCTCACTTTAATAGCAACATCCATGCCCTTATTGCAGATTTAAAGCTAGTTTCATACTATCTCTCTCCCATCCTGAAGATACAGAAGCTAGTATTAGAATTTTGACCCGTCTCAAAAATACATTATTAAACGGGTAGTCCAGCCTACCACAAGTACATCCTTGTTTACGTACCCGGCTCCTAGACCCTACTCTGGGCTGGCAGGGGAGTTCCCAACTCTGCCACTAGAGGCGCCACTAGCCAAGCCTTAAAGACACTTAATTGTAAAATAGGGATTATAAAGTGAGCGGAGGGAACAATAACGGGGCGCGGACCACGTGACCGGGGTGCGGAGCGGGTCTGAGAGAGTCGTCCGTGAAATGAGCGGCTTGTGTAGGGCGCCGAACAGATAGGGGCGAGGTAATCAGCGCGTACACTCTCCTAGCACAGTCCGATATAAGACTCTCCCAGCACAGTCCGATATAAGACTCTCCCAGCACAGTCTGTTATAAGACTATCCCAGCACAGTCCGATATAAGACTCTCCCAGCACAGTCCGATATAAGACTCTCCCAGCACAGTCCGATATAAGACTCTCCCAGCACAGTCCGATATAAGACTCTCCTAGCACAGTCTGATATAAGACTCTCCCAGCACAGTCCGATCTAAGACTCTCCTAGCACAGTCCGATATAAGACTCTCCCAGCACAGTCCAATATAAGACTCTCCCAGCACAGTCCGATATAAGACTCTCCCAGCACAGTCCGATATAAGACTCTCCCAGCACAGTCCAATATAAGACTCTCCCAGCACAGTCCGATATAAGACTCTCAGCACAGTCCAATATAAGACTCTCCCAGAACAGTCCGATATAAGACTCTCCTAGCACAGTCTGATATAAGACTCTCCCAGCACAGTCTGTTATAAGACTCTCCCAGCACAGTCTGTTATAAAACTCTCCCAGCACAGTCTGTTATAAGACTCTCCCAGCACAGTCCGATATATGACTCTCCCAGCACAGTCTGATATAAGACTCTCCCAGCACAGTCTGTTATAAGACTCTCCCAGCACAGTCCGATATATGACTCTCCCAGCACAGTCCGATATAAGACTCTCAGCACAGTCTGATATAAGACTCTCCTAGCACAGTCTGATATAAGACTCTCAGCACAGTCTGATATAAGACTCTCCCAGCACAGTCTGATATATAATATTTCCCACAGGCTCACACTACTGGAGCTCTTCTGTGGAAGAAGGGGAGAACACAGTACTACTTTTCTGCTCTCCTATCCCCATCACACACTGCTGTTTCGATGATTCGCTTTAAAACCCATCGTGTAGCATTGGGCAGACGTACAATGCCATTCAGAGGCTACGCCATAAAAGCTGTTTCCCTACACAAAAAATAGATTCCCAGGATTGAGAAAATCTCACCATTTAATTAGGCCAGATAAATCCCACTGTTGTTAAAAAATGACCGCTTCCTTAGCAGTAATCTAAGTATTTCTATGTGAGTGGTATTTTTGTTAACAACGTAGGTAAAAGGTAATTTAGCACTGCTGCGCAGATCATTTCTTGCCCCACCCAGCAACAAAGTGTTTGAAATATTTTTACCAGTCCTTTGATCAGTATTGAAATGCTGGCTTTCATCCTCTTTTATAAAACAAGGCCAACTCTCCTGCAGACAAAATACGAACTACAAGACCATGAAACCACACCTTTACTCCTTTTTGTGAAAAGGAATCATTATTAGCAGATCAGAAATTCCCCTCCCCAAATTCACATCACCCTATTTGTGTGTCTATAGAAGAGTTGAATTATGATACATAAATAATACAAAAATGATGATACATAAATGCACCACTGGTGGGTAACTCACAAAGGCTGCATTCCTGTTTTAAGCAAGCTGAGGGGCTAATGCACTCCCGTATTGTGACATTCTATGATTTTGAGGAAATAAAGAGTAATTGGATAAATGTATCAAAAGTCCAATAATCTTTAACGGAAACTCCTCAGTAATCCTTCCCTGTGCCTACACTGTAGATGCCGTTGTTGCTTCAGCTATAAGTAGATGTGGGGTATGACTCAGCAATAAGTGTGGCCACATCTTAGTATTCACACAGAAAAGAAGTAGAATCAGTGTGACTCCTGACTCCCGATCACTGAGGTAACTCTCCCCAGGACTCTTACATGACTCCTTAACATCAGCAGGACTCCCTAATGCCTCCTACTGACTCCCTTATGATCGGGAGTCACTTTAGAGTTGTGGGGAGAGTTACCTCAGTGATCGGGGCTGGACTCCCATTCGAGAGTTACAGTGATCCTACTTCTTCTCTCCGTGTGCTGGCAAGCTGCTATAGACCTATGCAGCAAGAAAGGGTACTTTTCTATAATATAGTTGTGTTTAGGTTAGTTTTAGCAGGATCCTCATAGCACTGTCTCTAATGGCTAATAATAAGACTGGGCACTTTGAGTCTGGGCTGGCCCATCTGGAATCCCACTGGTAGCCCTGGACAAAATGGACCATAACCCAGATATGGGCAAATCAGCTTGCCCACGTAAAACCACATATGGGTCCCACTAAGCCATGCTGGCTGGTCACTGTGTATGTGATCTGGCTGATGTCACAGAACCACATGTAGGCTGTGTCTCATATGAGTTTGTCACAATTGAAACGTCTTTGACCGGGTGTCGTCTTTGACATGTGTCGTCTTTGACCTGTGTCGTCTTTGACCGGTGTAGTCTTTGACCAGCAAGTTTTAAAATGGCTGAAGTGGGAGCTATGTACACAGAAATGCCGGGAAGTTTGTAGTATATAGTGTTAAAATATCCATTTACCTTTTTCCCCCATTTCTGTGAAAATAGCTCCCATTTCAGCCATTTTAAAACTTGCTGGTCAAAGACTACACCGGTCAAAGACGACACAGGTCAAAGACGACACCCGGTCAAAGACGTTTCAATTGTTACAAACTCATAAGAGACGGCCTTTAGCAGACCCCACTGCTGTCATGATGCATGAATGCAGCACTGGCGAGTAACTCGCTGGTGCTGCATTCAAGCATCATGCCGACCATACAGGGTTGAGACATTCCTGAAGGGTGGGGGGGGGGTGATGCACCAATGCAGCACCGATGAGTAACTAGCTGTAGGGGCTGCATTGGTGCATCATGATGGTAAATGTCATCGTTTAGAGACATCTGTCCTTAAAGCGTGACCGTCATGGTTGAAGTGAGGCCAAAAGCACTTTTGGATATAGTTCAGTTTTGATTCACAAGAGGGCTCTTAAGGGCTAGGAGCTCAGCTCTTACCAGCACAATATTGGGTGAATATGTTGTAGATAGACAATGTTCATGGTCCCCTGTCCAAACACTGCTACCCTCTGGTGGAACTGTAATTTTGTCTATGTATGGAAAATGCTGAACTTATTCCCTGACGGTCCAGCTTTAAAGAGTTGAGCAGGGGCCGCCCCCCGTTCAGCCGAGTGTAAATCTCATAACCCGGGCTATATTGACCTGTCCTCCTGCCCCCTGCCATCAGCCTGTCTATCCACCCCAAGCACATACCCAGCGGTGCACACCGCAGTGTATTGACAATGGCTCGAGCAGGCCTCTCAAGTCGTCCCCTCAAGCACTGACCTGCTCACAGACCTTCTCATAGAGCTGCTCATAAAGTAACTTGTAAGATTCCTTAGAAAGGGCCTTGTTACGGTTTGTCTAGGTGCATAGCGGAGCTGCATGAAGGTTTTGATTTAAGCAAACCTGAAGTCACACTTTCAATCACATCTTCAATTACAGTATATGCTACTCAAATCTGCTTAAACATTTTACCTTTCGATAATGTGTGCATGGTATTTACTGAATTTAAAGCTGCTAAAATAGCGACTTTGAGTAATAAAAGGATTACTTAAATGCCAACATTCATGCAGGTTGGAGGCCTGCATTCAGAACATGTTAACACGAGAGATAAGGTTCAGTAAAAAGTTGGGTCAGGGTACACAGAAAATCTAAATGTTCCAAGTCCGACATAGCTATCTCACGATAGTCATAGGGACATTGCTCGGCCATGACCAAGGGATAACAACATAGGGTAGATTCACCATGAGTCAGACACATATCCTGAGACGGACAGCGAAACAGCAAAATTTACAATTATTCACTAATAAAGCGCTTGAAATGCTTGAACAACCACAATATCCAGTGTCCGTTTCAAGGTACATGTCCAACTCCAGGTGAATCATACCCCATGACTAATGCCTTACTCAAAGGACTTACCGTAAAACCTTGGTTATAAGCTGAATCTTATTTGGCGTTTTTATTTGCTCTAGGCCGAATTTTAACTCCCAGTCGCTTATAGGCGGGGTTTTAATATATTGGAATATAGTGACCACATGCACTTTTATCATAAGCTGAAGTTATTTTTTCAAATTTGGCTTATAACCAAGGTCGGCTTATAACCAAGGTTTTATGATAGCCTAAAGCCCATTGAAATGGAGAAGACTAAGGTGAGTTGGTCCTATACGGAGCCAAACATGACCAACTTGGTTAAGTTACAGTGACTGAAAGATTGCTCGTATAAGGAGCTAAAGTATGTCATTGTATACAGCTGCACTGAAAAAGTAAATTTGTCTCCTGGAAGGCGTTTCACCATATGTTGATATAAAACCCAACATGCGGCAGCAAGATGCGGTCAAGATGCGGCAATTATACACCAAAAGTACTTTTTCTGTTTCAGTTGGTCCTCCGTATACCCTCCTTATTTTTTTTTACAAAATATCAACATACGGCATCCAACATACGGCCCTCTCAAGATACGGACATTGTCACCTGTCCCTTTTAGAAAAATATGCAAAAACCAGTCTACATTCCGGGAAACCCCTAGGGAATTCCCTCTGTGACGTCATAATATGTAGCAACATACGGAGGTAGGCTGGGGAGGGTATATATAGGGTCCGTATGTTGGGGGAAGAGACAGGGGAGGGACAGGAGAGGTTTGGGAAGGGACAGGATAGGTCGGGGAAGAGATAGAAAAGGTAGCTATTGCCTGTTTAAACACAAGGAGTCTGTGGGCAAAGTTTCAGCTCTGTAGGGCCATTATTTACCGAGTTACAGAAGAAAAGACATTTGGATTTAATTTTGTTGAAAATCAATTTTTATAATTTATCTTTTTTTAATTATAAAGGTAGAAGTTAGACTTTACTTATCTAGTCATTAAAACAACATTAAAGACTTTTTTTTTACATATATATGTGCACTTTAAAAAGGGAGAAGGGAGGTGGGGGACTGTACTAAGCTTACAGAATAATGGTTGAGGTCCACATGACCTCCAACAATTGGCTTGCGATCTCCATTCCCTTATATATATATGAGAGGAGTTGAGGCCAGCTTGACTTAGCCTCTAGGTGGCAGCACCAACACAGGCCGGAATTTGCAGTCAATGGCTATACTAATGCTGCACATATGGGTGTAACGGTACGGTACGATGGCCTGTTTGGTCAGTAAAACATGGATCCACACAGGGGAGAAACCTCTCTTGTGTTGCCTACCATGTCTGTTAAGTCCCCCTTTTTAATGTGCTATATATATGTAATAAAATGGCCCTAGAATTATTTTAACGAGTAAATGAGTTAAGTCCAACTTCTACCTTCATGATAAAAAAATAAGAAAAAAATTATATGGATTTTGGGAGAAATTACATGAAAAAGAGTATTTTCTTCCATAACTCGGTAAATAATGGCCCTACAGAGCTGAAACTTTGCCCACAGACTCCTTGTGTATAAACGGTGGTAGACAACAGAGTACAGAGCTGGCTGTAGTGGTGACGAAATGGTAGTAGTGGCTCCTACCATCTCCTCATGGCCCCTTCCATCTCCTCACGGCCCCTACCATCTCCTCACGGCCCCTACCATCTCCTCACGGCCCCTACCATCCCCATCTCTTTATCACCATTACAATCTGAAGTTATATGACACATACGGAGCAAAAATACCACATACGGCACACAAAAGACACATACGGCCCTAAAAAACAGGGTATATGTGCATTTTTTGACATAGCACCCCCCCATCCTACCCCTCCGTATATCTTGTACAAAATACGCCAAAGATGCGGAATTTTTGTGCTCCGCATGTTGAGCTGAAACGCAATTATCGCCGTATGTACATACGGCCTCCGTATCTTTTTCTGTAAGATGCGGACATGTCGAGCTGAAACGCAAAAATGAACTGAAACGCAAAAAAACGTCATACGGACCCTCCGTATGATACGGTGAAACGGCTTCAAGACTCGTCTAAGTGACTATCATAAAATAAACGAGTCAAAATTTGTCTAACCTATCAGGTTACCATCCCACAAATAGAATCTGTAGCTGGCAAATGTCGGGTTTTGGGCTGGCACATGCCAAGTGGGTCTTTTTTCTCCAGCTAAAATACCCACTTCCTTGTCACTTAGACAATTTTTTTGACTCGTTTATTTTATGACCGTCACTTTGAAGAGTCTGGAGACACGTTTACTTTTTGAGTGCGGGTGCCCATGCAGCCTCTATGTCATTACATGAATACCAGGTATAGGTGTGGTTCAATGTCTGCCCACAGGACGCGGCAAACATGGCAGCGTCTACCGCAGACATGGCGCAAATTGAAGGTAAACAACAGGCGGCCATGAGACAACGGGAGGAGCCGGGGTTGAGCCGGGGGTGGAGAAAAGGGCTAAGAAGAGTAGGCAGCCAAGTGCAAAATTGCTGAGGTCACACACATGAATAATTGACCGAGGTTTGATTTAACAGGTTGCAGTGCAGTATACAATATGTATAATACAAATGGTGATGAAATATCATAATGTTAATATACATTGATATGTAAGTTGGTCCTTGCTCAAGGGCTAAACACATGTAACTGCATTCACTGGCTTTGACAGAAAATATGGTGTGTTTCCGGTAAAGGGGTGCCTCCACCAAAGACCGTCCATCCGTCCGTCCATAAAATCCGTCCAAAAAAGCATTTTTAGACCCCAAACTGGACAGATTTGATGGACCAAACCCACTTCCACCAAGGACCGTCCATCAATCTGTCCAGTTTTTGGTCTAAAAATGGACAGATTGGTGGACGGATTGATGGACGGAATCCGTCTGGCCATTCCATCCACCAATCCGTCCAGTTTTTTACCAATCCGTCCAGTTTTTTACCTCAAACTAGACGGATTGATGAACGGATTGATGTACAGAATGGACGGACGGGAATATCAAAAACATTTTATATTTCTGTCCATCCATTTTTCTACAGAATCTGTCCATTTTTTGGTCATTTTGGGTCATCTGTGATGGACGGAATAGACGGATTGATGGAGGGATTGATGGACGGATTCCGTCCGGCCATTCCGTCCATCAATCCGTCCAGTTTTTGACCAAAAACTGAATGGATTGATGGACGGAATGGACGGCGGACCTTGGTGGAAGTGGGTTTTGTCCGTCCGTCGGTGAAAAAAGTCAATTTCCCTGCTTTTTTGGAAGGTTTTTATGGACGGACGGATGGACGGTCTTTGGTGGATGCACCCCTTAACATAACCCTTTCCCAGTGGCAGGACAGGACTTTGTACAAATCAGTAGCAGAGGTTTACAAGCTGGCAATGCAGTTTTGCGATCAAATAACTAGGTTTCTTTGTAAGCCGCTTAGAAGTGGAAAATGAAGTTTAAAAGAAATACCTGACCTTCCTTGATTAATTTCTCAGATAATATACCCAAAAGGCTGTGTCTCATGAGATTGTCACAATTGAAATGTCTTTGACCAGTGTAGTCTTTGACCGGGTGTAGTCTTTGACCGGGTTTAGTTTTTGACCAGGTGAAGTCTTTGACCAGGTATAGTCTTTGACCAGCAAGCTTCAAAGCAACTAAAATGGGGGCTATGTACACAGAAATGCCGGGAAAATGTTAACGTTTATTTTAACACTACACCCATCAAAGACTACTACCGGTCAAAGACGTTTAAATTGTTACAATCTCATGAGACACACCCAAACGTACACCACTTGTACCTGCTATATGCTGTACAGCAGGTGGGTGCCGGGGTGAGGAGGGGATTCTGACCTCACGGAGTGAGTGCCCGTTTTATATCGCGGTACGCATACATTATATACGCCACACTAATTAATAGCGCCTGAGAGCACGGTCTGCCCCTCTCATCAACCAGGGTTACAGGCCAGGGCAGGGCTCAGGTAGAGGGGTGGGGGGGGGGGGGGGCTTGGGTTACTGGCCATGGCTGAGGTAGTGGGGCATGGTGTGGGGAAGGGAAAGGGGTCCTGGTCAGACCCCCACTCCAATAGATGACAGGCCCTGGTGCTGCAATGGCAGCCATTTTGCTTTCAGTATTCCTTACAATATTGGGCCTGGGGCAAATATTTTCAGCCCCCCCTACTCCCCGGAGGATCCATGCGTCAACTGACTATTGTCATTTTCATAGGGAATTCTATCAAAATATGGCACTGAAAGAGGCTATACCCTACATAAGAGTAGCAAAACTTGGCAGATGAGTTTGGAGTCTTGCTTCATTTAAGAAGTAAAATGTACTGACCATTCCACAGGGATAAACGCTGCATTTGTACCAACCTATTCTCTCTGCACACGTCATGGTAGTTAAGGGTAATCTACCTGTAGTTATGGGACTCTAAGGACAATCTCCCCGGCAGAGACTTCCGCTCCCGCCGCTCACTTCATATCTCTGCCCAAACCTAAGAATTCTCCTGTGGAAAAAGTCTGGAAAAGTGTACTACTCCAAAATAGTCCCTAGGAAAATCAGCAAATCTCACCCCAAAAGCATAACCAATATGTCTGTAACTTTCAGAAATTCATGTTCAGACCTTCCTACAAATATTCGAATGGAATCATAGGTGGGAAATTGTATATTTCAAGAATGAGTATAAAGGTGCGCAATGGACAGAACCTGTCCATTTGCGAAGCACGGAGTAAGGTTTTGGCAGAGAGGAAGTGAAGACTGGTGTGGCACGAACTATCTGCCGTGGGAGATTGCTCTAAGGATGGGAATCACCCCACCCTCACAGGGTCAGGTTGGTAGTTGGGGTTTGTCTCAAGGGGAATGGGGTCATAAAGGTAAGAGTTTGGTCATAACCAAAGGGCAATGACCGAGGCTTGAGCAAATGTTGATTGATATTTATTGGTATAAATGTCATAAAAAAGCAACAAATTAGAGCACTTTACTGACACAGGATAAAGCACCTAAGATGATTTTAGCACAGGCTGCACTGCACTACACCAATTTTACCCCTCCGGGCTTCGAGTTTTGTAGGTGCTAGTAGTGTTAGGGTATGGCTATTATCGGGAGGGGTAGTAGATTTAGGGGCGGGCTCAACATTTTTGCCCCTTCGAAACAGTAAAGTTTGAGGGATATTCAAAAGAATTTGGACTCTTCTTAAGGCGGCTAAAATATTTACTGGCTCTCGCACAATCAAATATCATCACGGGAAGACAAATTATGCAAAACCCTAGTAATAATCAGCCCTGATAATCATGACTCTACCACCAAATATAGACCCATAGACCTGATATAAATACATTTGTATAGAAAAGTGGCACAGACAATTTGTGTGGGAAAGTAAATAGATTACTTACACATTTTTTTGGCAAAAGTTGTTTGAAACGGCAAGATGTTTCAAAGGAAGGGTTGACATTCTTCCACTGGTATGCTCCAGTTATACTTAGGGGCAATGGAATGCTCTAATGTACTATGCCCGTTGTGTCATGATGCATGAATGCAGCCTTCACGGGTAACCCATGAGTAACTCGCATCATGCCAATTCTTGGAAGGGCATTAGCCTCGTGCGGTTATCCTGATGCATGAATGCAGTACTAGCGAGTTACTCGCCAGGATTGCAATCATGCATCGTGTAGCAGAAGGGACAATGCAATTATGGGGCCCTTAAAGATGGTATATCAGCTAATAGACTTCCCAAACCTTTTCTTGAAAATGGATATGATCTTAATGTCAAGGGTTTTGTTATAATTTTAGCTGATATGCAGTACTTAATGTTAAATATTTGTCTATAAATGCATGATTTGAGATAGAAAACAATGTTGCTTATTCACCTCACTGACTAGTGTCCCCCCCCCCCCCCCATGTGAGCATACCGGGAACTAAGTTAAGAGGGAAAGCACTGAGTCATGCAGTATAAACACATAGGCAGTTTTAGTGTCACTGCTTGTGCTAATTTCATATGTTTATATACTGCCAATCTTCTTATAAGTTGGGGAATATGTATAGAACATGATATGCAATAGTGATATAGCATTAGTTAAAAGGTCACCCAAATTTAACCGATATACCATCTTTAAAAGGGTTAATGGAGGGCGTGGGCCTGTTCACCTCCAATGCACAATGTAGGGTGTAGTTGCTGTCTTTATTTATCCTAGAGGTTGTATATACACTGAGGTTTTCTAGGGGTATATTTAACTATCTAAGGAGAGAATAGTGCTTTAATGGGTAGTAGTATATAGGAGCATATTCAGCGCGTAAGAAACGGTAGCAAGTAGGTCAGTTGACACTTGCAGAACGGAAGTGACCTTTAAGAGCCAATCAGAAGCTTCTATATGACAGGAAGTGACGTCACTGACCTAGATTAGAGGTCATGACATACTTTACAAGCTTCTGATTGGTTAATATATGTCAATATGACCTACTAACTTTGTAAACACATACACGTGCTATACACCACGTGCTATACACCACGTGGCTTTCAAATGTCAACAATGACATTTCAGTAATACCGTCACATGCAGATGGAATACTAACTTTAGTATTCGATAAATACCGTTGGTATATACACAGATACACGACACAATTTGTTTTTTTCATTCTTTTTTTATTTCACACAAAGCAAAAAGCAAAGCAGTTACAAAGTGAATGAGTTATTGGCACAGTTCAACCCACACCCTCCTCCAGTTTTAGTTTTCTCCATTTCTGCCTTGTCTTGAACTTCTTCTAGTTGCCTCACTCTGTACATGAGCTGACTGATCATATCAATTATTTTATCCATGACATCAGCGTTACTCTTCAACCCGTCGATCACGTCTAATTCTCTCTGAGTGCTGTCTGCAAGTAAGTTGTGTTTAGTACTTGCAGCTTCTTGCTCTAGAGACTTTAGTATAGACTCATGTATGGCTGGACCATTCGATCGGTTAGGTTGGTTGGCAGTTGGAGAAGGTTGTGTAGAGTGTGTTGAGGGTCTTGGGTTCGACATGTTTCTATCAAGAAGTTGATGCAATGAGCTCCACAAGTCTTAGTGTATAAACTTTGTAGTTGTTGCTTGTTGAACGTCCCACGCTTGTCTGACGATTTCTTCAAGAACGCTCTGTGATATACACTCATAGGGGGTAAACCATAAGGATCGAAATAGTACACTACTCCATCACTCTGAACATAGAAAGCTATCCAATGTTGTCCAGGTTGTGTGTGGGGGTGTGTGTTACTGACAAAGCAAGTCAGAGGTGTTGCTTCAGCAGGGCACTCATCACTAGGGAAAGTACCTAGGAAGTATCGTCGAGTGTGAGGGTGTTGGCTAAGAACAGTGTTCAGTTGTGAAGTCTTCATCTTCTCAGGCCATGTGGTAGTCTGTGACTGGTAGTCTGTCAGCTGTGAGTTGGATGTTGTTGTCGTAGAAAGCACAGATGACAGCTGAGATGGCGTGATTTGTAGGGGCGTTGAACCTCAGAGACACAGTCAACTTCCCTTGCTTCACTAAGTTGATGCGTGGGCATTCAGGAGTCCTGTCGGGAGTCAGGTCGAAAGCGAAGACTGTGTACCCTGATTGGAACTGTTCTAAACTGAGACCGCAATCTTGACCTACAGCTAGTAGACCTGTCTCTCTGAACAAGTTCCTGTAAGCTTTCACACAGTTCCCTGCAGCAAAGTCAGTCTTCACTTCATATTTATGGTCATCATACTTCAGACCTACTTCTCTCACTGAGTAGTTCTGGAAGTTGAACGGGTTCTCGCTTTTAGTGCCTGACGCTGCAGTCTCTTTGACTAAAGCTAGTAGGACACGGGTCGGGATCTGGCTTGTGTCGGGTTGAGTCCAACTGTACTCTTGTGACCCTCCGTCTAGAGTGTGTTTAGTGACTCGACACCTCGTCAGAGTGTAGTTGAATGGCCCGAACTGAGGGTTCATCACTGTTTTATTGTGGACTTCAGCTACTTCGTCTCTCACAGTCACTTGGCGCACGCTCATCTCAGCTTTAGTGATCTTCACTTTGAAGTCCAAGTCTGCAGCTTGCATCATGTAGAAAGCTGGAGAGCTACGTTCATATATGAACTTGAACTCACAATGTGAAGGGAAGAGCTTGCACTGCTTGAGGAGGTCGATGTGGGGTCTGATGATGACTCCGTGAGTCCGTCTTGCACTGAACTCTTTCCGGCGAGCAACGAAACCCGTGTTAGCAGCAACTCGTCCTTCCATGTGGCCAGCTGTGTCCATCATCCACTTCTGTAGACCCTTCAACCGAGTAGTCTTGTCGTTCACTTCAGTTCCTACTAAGTCTAACAATGTCGATTTCAGTGCATAGTCTTCATTGTTCCCTGTCACTTTCTCTCCGTTGATCAACAGTTGAACAGAAGAGAAGAGGGAGTGGCCTATGTTGTTCACAGGTGCAGCTTCGTCACCTACTGCTAGACGTGTCCCAGCAGCATCTACAACTTCTATTTCCAAGTACAACTCTGCTTCACTCAAATCTGTGTACAGAGTAGTTGGCTCAAAAGTAAAGTCGAAAGAGTCAGTGTGGTCAGTCAAAGCATTGTTAGTTGTCTTAGTGACTGTCTGACTTTTCAGAATGTCTTTTTGAGTCACTCCTACTGCATGGAGATCTAACTCTCCTACAGCACATGTCTGGCCATGAGGATGTAACAGACTCATGATTAGAACAGTAGTGCTTTATTGCTAGCACGACTCTGCTTCTTCTTCTTGCGCCCTTTGCCTGTCTGCTGCTTAGTACGTCCTGCACGTCGGACTGTCGCACGGCGTTTGGCTGGAGTCGGTTGAGACACTCTGTTTATGTAGTTCTGAGCTGAAGAATGAGCTCTCTTCAATAGAGCTTGGCTTTGACCTCTGACATGTTTGTTTACACTCTTCTTGAGTGGTTTTCCAGCCATGACATCTGAAAGTACTCCTGCACCTGTAGAGAGTAGTGCTGTGCCAGCTGTCTTAGCAACTTTACGACCAATAGTGCTCAAAAGGGGGACAGCTCCTCGCAGTAATCCTGATATGATAGATCCAATACCATGACCACGTTGCCTAGCTACTCCACCGAAAGCTGGTAGAACACCGTGACCAAACTGAGATTTAGCATAGTAAGCACCATACTCCCCTCTAGGGGCTAAGTATGGAGGTGGGCCAAAGCGCTGAAGCATACTGTTACTATATGTGGTTGCTTATAGGCTTAAAAGCTAGTACTACAGTCACTGCTCCACGTTCAAATGGTATAGGACGACCTGTGCTGTCTCTTAAGTAGATCGCGATCTGTCTGAAGCTGCTCTTACTCACAGGTTGGTACATCAAAGGTTGGAAAGTGACAGTCTGTGTGTCACCTAGCAGTGGATTAATGTTTACAACTCTCAAGAGAGGTGCTCTCTTGTCTCCAACAATGTTATGTTTCACTATATCAGAGTATACATACACAGTCTGAGCTCTGAACTTCAAGTCTACTACAGCTTGACCTTCAGTTTTATTCATCAAGAAGACTCCACCTCCGAATCCTAACTGCACACCTAAGTTAACCGGTAGTTGTATCACAACATCAGGGGGTAGAGCTACAATACACTTCATTGTATACCTGTTGTATGTGAACACGTTAGATTTATTGTTCTTGTGGTGTGTCCTCAGTTTCTTGATGATACTAGGGTGTTTCCTGTTTATACACTTGTTCAGATAATTTATGAAGTCACTGTTGTCTTGTAGATATACACCTTGCAGAGAGAAAGCTGTATATGTCCGGACTGCTGGGAATTGAAAAGTGTTGACTAGTTTATCTAAATACTTCAACTTTAATTCTATTTTCACTACTCTGAGTTCTTCCTCAGTCAAAACTTCTGACTCTCTAGTAGTAAGCCCGTTTATGAATCCTGCTTTCTCTGTGTAATTTAAGTTGAGTGAATCTCTCACAGCTGAGACTGCTGCACTCGCACGGTTCTCGGGGTTTAAACCGCGTACTATTCTGTAAGTGATACTGTCTGCACCAGATGGCGGCACTTCTGCTAAAGGGTCTGGTTCAGTTTCGGTTTCGCTGTCCGATTCGACACTAGGTGGCGGCGCAGGTCGCGCTACTTCTCCAGAGCTTGGGTCTGATTCTACACTAAGTCTCGCTGTAGGTTGTCGTACTGGTACTTGTTTAGAGCGTTTGATCTCTACACCTCGCTGTAGACACTTCTTAGCTACGCTGTCGTGTATACTTGAACTTTTCCTATTCAACACAGGATCGTTCGCTGTGTAAGGAAAAAAGTCTGAGCTTCGCTTATGTAGTGCTTCTTGTAGTCTTTTAGCACTCATGACGCTCTTGGGTATAGTTGAGTCTGTTTCACCTTCTATGAACAACAATGTCTCACATTCTACGTTGTACCAACTAGTAGGACACGTTATTTCTTGCAGAGCACACTCCATTGGAGTACTAGAAGATACATACTCAGGTAACAATGTGTTGTAAGTTGTCAGAGTGTTGTCTGGGAAAACTTTCATAGACGAGTTGCTAGGTAGTGTCATTGTGAACGCCATTTTTTCACGTTGTTAGCAGGTTCCCACGTGTTGAACTTATCCCCGTAACCTTTCCACTTGACGTATGCTTGACGCTTACGACCTGAGCCTCTGTACTTCACTACTTCCTCTATGTCGTACCTCTTCCCTTGACGGACATGGACCTTTTGAACTTCAGGCTGGTAGAAAGTTCCTTTTATCTCTTCTCCTAGTTCATCTTTCAGTTGGTATCCTTTAGGTTTGACAGAATCTATAGTGTATACTTCTTCAGTCCAGTTAGGTTCGTAACCTCTGTTGAAAGCGCGCTTCTTAGCAAGCATGCGCACTTTAGAACCTTTCTTCAAAAGTAACTTGGGCACAGTCCTCTTGTCTGGTGGTTGTTCATATAGCCTGTAGAACAGAGCATCAGAGTTCTTGTCTGTGATGTCGACTGGAGCTGCACCTAGTGTCTTATGCACAGTACTATTGTAAGAGTGGACTAGATCTTGAAGTATGCCTGTCCACTTGTAGTTGTTGAAGTAAGCAAAGCAACGCCACAGCTTACCTTGCAGTGTGGCGTTAAATCGTTCAGCTATAGCACATTTCACGTCATCGTTCTCTCCAGTGAACAATTTTACACCCCTTTCTTCTAGATGACTTCTGAAAGTTTGGTTCAAAAATTCTTTTCCTTTGTCAGTCTGGATTTTAACAGGTTGTCTACTCTCAGTCATTTTCTTGTAAGCTTCTAATACATCTACAGCTTTCTTACTCTTGACAGGTTGAGCAAAGCCATATCTTGAGAAGACATCTATACCAGCTAAAATATACTGGTACCCTTTGTTCTCACGTGAAGACTCTCTCATGTCAATAAGATCTAACTGCCATTGTCTATCTATACCCCAAGTCTGAGTCTTGTGTCTTGTGAACCGTCTCTTGTAAGGTTTGTGTCTAGTGTAAGCATCCACATCTTCTAAAGCTTCAGCAATGTTTTTTAAGTCAGTCTTCTTAAAGTGATGGTGTCGCAATTTACTCACGCTAGTGAAACTTCCAGGTTCTCTGACTGAAGTATAGCGATCTACTACAGCTTTCTTCAAAGCTTTGTCCGCCATAACTTTGCTAGTTGACGAGATGTTATACCAGTACCACTCTGTGCAGTATTAGCTTTACGTTTACGCTTTGGTGTTACACTATATGAACGTCTTCTGAAGGGGGAGCCAGTCATAGAACTAACACTCTTGAAAGATTCTTTGTTTCTGACGAACTTGAGGTCTGGGTTCAACCTTTTAACAGCTGCGATGAAGTACTTTTGTCCTATGGGAGGTTGCTTCTTAGTTAGACTATTTTTCCGAGCTGCATCACCTAGTAGATCAATGATGTTACTCCCTTGTATACGCCGCCCGTGCACTACTAGTTCACCACTAGGAGTCCAGTTGATAGTACCTCTACCTTTGTCAGAGTCTGCTAAGTGTCTATACAGATTCATAGCAGTCTTCTGATAAGTAGTAGGTACACGCCTTTGAATTAAAGCATCCATCACCATGACACCTTGTCTACCTATAGGTCCTGTGTCTTCTTCTTCTCTTTCTTCTTCTTCTTGAGACTCATATTCATCGTCTCCACTAGCACCAGGTAAACTTGGAGTTGGAGTTTGATGACTAGTAGTAGAAAACATATCGTCATCATCGCCTGAAGTAGCTTCATCGTCTGCTTCTTCCCCTCTCCTACCTCTTTTGTGACGTTGTTGAGTAATATTTCTAGGGTTCATAGAAGAAGCAGCTCGACTCACAATTTTAGCTTTTTTGTATAGTATAGAAGATTTAGTCATGAGCTGGTTGTATCTACTGAGTCTCTCACTAGTGTTCAACTGAGAGTCATTCAATACTCTAGTTGCTTCTTTCTGTAAGTGACTCAATATCTCCACTAGACTACTGTGTGGGGATAGTTTTTCTCTGACTAGTTGACTCTCATAGAACTGAGTTTGAGGGTCTGGTAGCACAGCTGGAGCAGAAGACGCGAGTGTTGCACTAGGTAGCGGGTCAGTGTTAGTAGTAGAAGAAATGGGGGTGTCGCTTTTACCTACTAAATCAGGTCTCACTAAAGCCATACGTGTGTAAGACATGACTACCGTTTGACAGCTGATCCTATGAGACTAGTAATAAGAGGTAGTGCTACACCTAGTAGTGCACCTATGAAGCCACCGTCCTGCTGTAGTATTCGTCTCTTAGCTATGACAGTAATCTTAGGTTTTGTTATAGCTCTCAGCTGTTTCTTGTACGGCGATAACTTCTTGACTGCGTGAAGGTAGTTCGGTGTCAAGGTTTTGTTCATTACATTGACACATATGACACTCATTAGTCTGATCACTTCTTCACTGAGACCTCTCACTAAATGTTGACAGTCTGTACTACTACATTTAGCTATATGTTTCAACAGAGAGTAATGCCGACGTAAAGAAACTAACTTTTGGTAGTAAGCACTTCTCTGACGGCGCTTAAGACTCTTAGCACGCTTACTCTTAGTACTCCCCTTCATTTCTTCTGCTTTTTCCCAGTAGGAATGAATACTACGCTGTTCCAAGGTGTTGTTATACTGTTCCTCACTCGCAAGTTGTCAGGTGTGCTCTGCTTACAGTCCAACACTATGTATGAGTGTTTAGCTGTAGTCTCTTTGTTATATACCTGAGTCAAGAAAGATGGTTGCGCTGGGAAAGCTTGTCTAGATATATAACTTATCTGACTCATATCTCGAGGGTTTTTAAAAATAACTAGATAATGACTGTTCAAACTGAGAGTCCTGAAGTCTTTGTTAGCAAAGAATAAGTTCTGAGTAATGAATATTACATTCATGTTCATATGATGAGAACCTTTGATGAAGAGGTCTTTAGCTATAGGTGCATATTCTGGGTCTAACAAGTCGTCTATGATGAGCATCGAGTGTTTACTAGTATCTCGACTAGAGTTGAAAAGTTCATCTCTTGTAAGAAGACCTTCGTTGAATTTCACACCTGCACTTTTCAACTTTTCAAACTCTGCTTGCCACTGGCTGTAGCAGTAAGTTATATCGTGTACTTCAGGTGTGACGAGAGTCTTCACGTTATTTATCACTTCGAATACTAGACGACTCTTACCACACGATGTAGGTCCAGCTATTAGCATAGTGAAAGGTGACTGTAGTCTAGGATCGAATTCAACAGATTCCACAGTGCTAGAGACGTCCATCTTAGTGCAGTGATCAGACGAGAGTGGTCAACACTGGAGTGACACAGCTCACTTTTATGTCTTTGGGTACAGCTGCATACAACCCTTGAACATACATTGCGACGTCGCTGCGACCCATGTCGTCTTGCAACACTTTCATCAGAGCCATAGGCTCAGACGTCTCGTTGTACTTCCAAGCTCTCAGCACTTCATAGACAGGGTTCTTGACAGTTCTGTCAGAAGGCACAGGTTGAGAGATGAAAGCTAGTTCATGAGAAGTCAACCCTAAGTAGATCCCTATGGTCTTCCAGTCTCTAGGGCAGAGCTCAGCTAAAAGAGAGAAATATTTCTGCACTTTCCACTCCATGTCTCCACTCTCTAAGCCATCCCACATGTCATGCTTGTCCATGTACTCACGTGAGAATTGGATGAGGTCCATACGGTAAGATTCTTCCAAGGCGTCTGCTAGTTCCTTCCACTTAGTAGTACAACTTTTCTGGTACCAAGTAGTGAACATTTCTCTAGCTTGAGTTATGACACTTCTCTCACAACTGAGATATCCCATGTCCTTCAAGTTCACTTTGAGGTATGAACCTAACCGTATGTAATCTGATGTCGGCAACTTACTACTTATTTTCAGTAGCATAGCGTCTGGTAAGTATCCTAACGGCTCTCCTTTGAAGAATGATGATACAGGTACTACTAAATTGAAATCTGCCATGATGAGTGAGTGTGTGAAGGAGTAGACAGGCAGGTAGGTAGGTAGAGCGTTGTATGGGGTGTTGTAGGTTAGGGAGAGCTTTTATATAGCTCTTTAGACTAGAATACGTAGGGAAATCGTGTAAAGAGTATGCAAAACGTTCTGAGTTCGAACTCCTCGCCCCCCTATCCATTTCACACTAGAGGGGTGCCCCCACCCCATACACTCTATGCTAATACTATACACACCCCCCACCCCACCCAACTCTATACGATGCACTAACGTTTCACTTTTTTATCAGAGTGTTTACAATAACATTCTGAGCGCTAAACCACTACGATGAGGGGACGTTGTAATATCACGCTCCCACTGACTTAAATAAGTTTTAACTCTGTGTCTGTCTGCTTCAGTGTAACGTTCTAGATACGTATCTGGGATTTTGAAAATGTCTTCTACTTTCAAATCTGAACGACCTGCTAAGTTCCTTTGAAGCCGACAACCTAGCATGTCTATGATACTCTCTAACAAGTAATGTGTCGGCATGTCTTGATTAGAGTGGTACTGAGGATGATGAGGGTTGTTTGCGTAGTGATGTTTCAGCGCTGATTCCCACATTGCAAGGTGGTCAGAGTTCTTGAGAGGTTTTGAACTCTTAAGGCGGCCAAACTTCCACCCGTATCCAACAGCTTCTACAGCTGAAAACTTTGACAAGTCGTGCTTCATTATCAACTTGTCTATACATTTAGCTTCACTCTCATTGAAGCTATCACTTAGCAGAACCCAAGTGTAATACAACCATTTCCTATGCTCTAAAGTCTGTTTGAAATGATTGAAAATGTACTGTAAAGTTTTTACAGTGCATGTGACAGACTCTTTTCTTTCACACACATACTGTAATACTAACTCGTCTTCAGGGTATCTAGCTTTAACTAGCGTGTAGAGGTCGTGAGCTGTCTTCATGATGACGTTGAAAGGTCGTTTGAATGAGTGAGTGCACTTACACGACCCTATATACTCTGAGTGATTTATGACTTGACAACTAACCGTTTAAAACACAGTGTGCATGTAAAATTTTTAAGAAGTAGAGTGACAGTTTGAAGGGGGGTCTCTCAATATATGAGAGACCAGAGTTAGTTTGTTAGTACACCTATACCTTTTTTTCACTTTTTTTATTTTTTTGTGAAGCATCTAATAGACTATTGGTCAAGGTTTTTTTTCATCAGTTAGGGGAGAAGGATTGAGTTGGAAAGGCTGTCACCAGTTCATACAAGACTCCTTGGCACAGTAGAGTAGGGTTTTGACAACGTTGTACAACTACTCTTACAACGTGACAACACCCGTTTGCATTGTGTCCAATCTCAGTCTTGTATGCTCTTTCATACAAAAACCGATCTGAAGAGTATTTAGCACGTGTTATCTTGTCAGGAGCTGATACTGTGTGCTTGATTAAGCCATGTACCATACTCGTAGAGATGAACACGGAATTTCCCAGCTGGTGTGATTCGAGCTGATTAATTTTGAAGTAGGGTTTCGTCCTACATTTTTGAAAGTTGATAGCTGAAGCTACTACACTATGAGAAGTTACACTGTGTTGTAACTTAGAAACTAGCAGTAACACGTTACTCACTACTTCAGATTGAGTAGCTTTCCCAGTAGAACTAGTTATGAACTTCTTGAGAGAAGGACTACTAGCATTTATGGGAGTCGTGTTGTTATGCAGAAAACAATTTGAAAAATCTAAATTTGGAGGTATGTAACTATCTCTGATGTACTCTTCAGGACAATATCTGAACAACTGCTTTTCCTCACCAGTCTCTACTCCACTCTTGACGTCTGAAATGAACTCCCAAACTGACCGCCTGTGTTTAGTGCTGAGTGAAATCGGTAGAGGTGTACAAGCTGCACTGGACATGTTGTCTCAGAGCTGCTCAGTTTGAATCTGATCACAGCCGGTTGTTTTCAACGTACACTAATCGTTTCCCCCACCCTCTCTAGAAAAGTAGTGTTCACAAATTAACTCACTTGAAAGAAAATCTTTCAAATAAACGTCAAGAAGAAAATGTAAACTTCACCTTCAAACTTGTCAATCATATAATAAGTTTAAAAAAAAATTTAGACTGTATTTATATTTTTTCATCTTGAAAAGTGTAGTATAAGATACAGCATTCATGAACGTTCCTTTTATGTTGCAACGCCCCATCCAGCTGACAGCCACTGTGCTATCTGAATAGAGTTCACATTTCCAACTGTTGTTTTTCAACTTTTTTTGTTTTGCTCTCCGCAGAAGCACCAGTCTGTTATGGGTTATCCCGTGCTTATTTATGTAGTGTGGTTGATAAAGATACATTGTATCTAAACTCAGCCTAGTGCTTTACTATAGTGACATGTGCGTATAATTGTCGTACAATAACAATTAGAGATGAAATATGAAAAAAATGTCAGACGTCAAATGTTCGTCTATTGTCGTTCAACAAACGTGTGACAACGTTTGACAATCGTTCTCAGTAAAATTAGTATATATACCCCTTGATTTGCTCAGTTGAAATCAAACCGCTCCTGAGCTGCTCAACTGTGACGACTACTCTACTCTACACTTGCCACTCTACACGCTGCCTCTACTTTTCAACTTCTACAAAACTAACTGTTTTAGTTTAGGATGCGGTCTGCTGGCAACAAGAGCTCTAAGAAGAGTTCTAAAGTAGCTAAGAGCAAGAACTTAGTTCTGGACGTTTCTGTGGAGATACCTCCTACAGTGAGCAATGAAGTACAGTGGATTCATCGTCCAAGTACACCTGAAGAGCAGAGTGCAGCTATCTTGGGGTTACATCACGATCTGGACTGCATGCTGGCTCCTTCCACTGGCGTACTGGACTGTGATGTATCTACGTCAGCACCAGCTTTGAGCTCTACAAGCTTCAGCAACCCTGAACCACCCCAAGATGTCCTCACTTACCAGACCCTGTCACACGTCATGCCCGTGGGCCGAGGCAATGGAGCTCTTCCCACTGCCGCTACTCCTCCAGTCATCATCGACTTGACTGGTGATGAGATACTTCGACCCAGTACGCCAATCGTCATCGACTTGACAGAGGACGAAGTAGAAGAAGGTGAAATCATCGGGCACGACTTGAATGAAGTACTAGATGAGTGGTTCCAGAAAGCTGAAGCTGAAGGACGCTGTGCGCCACCTTCCTCACCTGTCACTACAACTGTACCAGCCGACATTGTAGTGAGGGATAGTGCCGGGGCCGTCATCACTCCTGGCTTGACCGACACTGTCGTCGTCATCAACGGGGAAGCTACAGTAGTCACAGATGAGTACTACTCAAGAGTAGTAGGTGACACAAGTGGTGAAGTGAATCCTCCCAAGGGCGTGACGACTGCTACTAAAAGAGGTCCATCTCCACAGATTCAGCCAGAAGCAGTTGTTGAAAAAAAAAAGAAGCGAAAGTACACCAAGAGTGTGGCTACTGTAGCTGCAGCTGCTGCACGTGCTGCAAAGGCTGGTGTGGGAAGTGTTACTTCCCAATCTACGGTTGCTACTGCTGTTGTGACACCGCTTCCGCCGAGGAATGGATCCAAGAAAGTTGGGTCTAAGCTGGCTAACTTCCGCATAGTCCCTTTGACTGGTGAGAAGTGGCCTAGTCGGTTTGGATTCCCATCTCAACAAGCTGAAGGTAGCATTGTTCCTGACCAACTCTTCTACCCACCTGGAGATACATGCACGCTGCTTGAAGTATACAAGCTCCCCTTCATCAGTGGCGTCTCAATAAGGCAATATTTGAACAAGCCTTACGAGAGGCGCGTCAACTTACGGGCAAACGACTTCAGAGGGCTCTTCTACCAGAGCAAATCTATCATAGAGAACTATGACAGGATTAAAGAAGAAGCTAAGAAAGGAGCGCCAGCAGTCCAGAACTATCTGAACTACTTAGACAACCCTGTCAAGCACACAGGTATCTTAGTCAACCTCTACAGGGGCCAACCTAAGATCCACATCGGAACGTCGTCGTACGTGGAAGAAATGGATAAAGCACTGCCGGCAGGTCGAGCAACAACAAGTCCAATACACTGTGGGTACACGGTGACTGTCAACACGATCAAAGACATACTAGAACGTGTTGGGCCGATGCTGGAGAGTGACAAGAACTTTTACAGAAGTGTTACCACTTGCGATGAGACTGTCTAGGTGAGTGCTCAACAATTAAATTACATCAGTTGTAAGGTTCCTCAACACTGTATTGATAAGGCTGTAAATTCTTTGCATTATGTGTCTGTCTGTCTGTCTGTCTGTCTGTCTGCCTGTTTGTTAGTGAGTATGTTTTAGTGGAAAAAAGGAAAGAAAAAAAGAAGGAGAGAGTGTATATCTGAAGAGTTTTTAAAATGCATAGACACGTGAATACTATCAGTTGTATTCGGTGTAATGCACCTAGAATTCCTAGACAAGTTACTATACATAACAGTAGTAAGAACTTGTGTACTTCAGAGACTTGCTTGAGAGAAGTCTTCTCTAGTGAAACAGTTTTACCTGAAGAGATTGAGAAAAACTCTCTTTTCTTAGAATATTACAAATCAAATTTCAGATCGATAGGTCAAGGTTTAGTTGTGTTAGGTTGTGTACAAGCTATATATAACGTCAGATTAACTACTTTTGAATCTGATCAAGGAGTGAGTGAGATAGTGACAGCTCTCAGAGCTATACATGAGAACCAGTTATACAGTTATAGAGTAGCTGTGTCTTTTGGTCGAATTTTGACTTGCACTGAAGACGCTGAGCAAAGAGTCATGTATTTTCATGCTTCAGCTAACAACTCTTCAGTTTTTTATGACAGTGAAGACCATCAAGACCCTTACTTCTTAGTTAAAAACTCTGAGAGCTTTGAAAGTTGCATAGATCTATTGAAAAGTAAAGTGAAAGTTGACACAAGTAGACCTGACACAAAGTGGACAGTAGTAGGTAATGTGAATGTGAATCTGACTTATATTAGACCTACAAATGTGTTCTTAGGTAAGTTAGAGAGTGTCCCTCCTAGTTTCAGGAAAAGAGGTATGTTACACTTCCACCGAGACTCTTACAGTAAGAGAGTGTACAGAGACAACTTGTGTTTCTTTAGATGTTTGTCACACCACTTGTATAAAACATTAGATAGAACTGTAGAGCTTTTCAAAGAAGCTTATCCAGACACTTGTCAGAAAAAGTTCAAAGGTATTCTCTTAAGTGATTTAGATAGATTAGAGAAAGTATTCAAAATAGACATACGAGTGTTCAAGCTGTCTAGTACTAATAAAGTGACTGTAGTGCGTAGCAAGCTTTGTAGTAGCAAGAAAGTCTTGAATCTCAACATGTACCGCAACCACTTGAGTCTGATAGTAGACATGTGTAAATATGGGCGCGTGTACAGTTGTGAAAAATGTTACAAAGCATTCTCTTCTAATTACAACTTGAAGAGACACACTGCTGTAACAAAAGACTGTACTAAAGTACGATTTATATACAAAGGGGGTGTGTACAAACCTAGTAGAACTATATTTCAGAAGTTGAGTGAGCTAGGTGTACATACACCTGCTCACTTAAAGATATACCCATATAAGATTGCTTTTGACTTTGAAAGTTATTTTGTAAAGAACGGTGAGAAAAGTTGTAACACAACTTTTGAGTTAGATCATGTACCACTGTCTGCTAGTGTAGCTAGTGACTTTCCAGGGTATACAGAACCAGTGTGTTTTGTCAGAGAGAGTAACAGGGAAAATGATGACTTAGTCAGTCGTGTATTAGGGTACATAGATATGTTAGCTTGTGAAATAGGTGAATGTGTCAGAGAGCGTTTTAAAGTAGTGACAGATCAGCTAGATGCTCTGCAAGCTGAAGAGGAAAGGTTAGAGAGTGCAGCTTTGAAAGCTGCTAAGTTAGAGAAAAGTAAGTATAATTTATCACCTGTCGTCAGAGCTAAACAAGCTCTGACAGCTTATATGAACAGAGTACCTGTAGTAGGTTTTAACTCAGGTCGATATGACTTAAATCTAATAAAGAGAAGCTTCCACACTTTCTTCTCAGAAAGAGAAAAGAAACCTATGACGACTATAAAAAGGTGCAACCAGTACATTGCTGTATACACTGAGCACTTAGTCTTCTTAGACATGGTGAACTATCTAGCTCCAGGTTATAATTACGCTAGTTATTTGAAAGCTTTTTTGAAAGACACAGAGAAAGGTTTTTTTCCTTATGAGTGGATGGACAATGTCCGAAAATTAGATAACACAACTCTCCCACCTAGGAGAAGTTTCTATAGCTCTCTGACTGGGAAAGGTATAACTCAAGCTGAGTATAGAAGCTGTAAAGAAGTGTGGGTGAAAGAAAAAATGAAAACAATGAAAGACTACTTAGTGTACTATAACAATTTAGATGTAGCTCCATTTGTCAGAGCTATAAATGAACATAGCAAGTTCTTCATAGAAAGGAGTGTCGACATGTTCAAAGATGGTTTGACACTTCCAGGTTTGACTTTGAAGTTCCTCTTTCAGAACACTGAGTTGAATGCGACACCTTATGTTCTCTTTTCACATCATGAAAAAGAAGTCCACAACTTACTGAGAAAGAATTTAGTTGGTGGACCTGCTATAATATTCCACAGACACCATCGTAGTGGTATAACTAGAATAAGAGAGCGTAAGTATGGAGTTGAGAGTAAAAAGTGTGATCACATTTTAGGAGTAGATGCAAATAGTTTGTACTTGAAATGTATGGGTGAAGCTCATTGTACAGGTTTCTATGTAGTGAGACGTCACGAAGATGATTTCAAGCCTGTTCTCAGTCAGCAAATCAGTTACTCAGCTGTAGAATGGCTCCGTTACAGAGCTATAGTAGACAAAGTACCTATTTTACATCAATACAACTATGGTGAAGTCAGTGTAGGTAGTCAGCGTATAAGAGTAGATGGGATAGTCCCTGATCGTAAATTGATATATCAGTTCCACGGTTGCTATTGGCATGGTCATACATGTCAGATCAACAAGACATTGATGACTAGTACGAAGGGTCGGGAATGGATAGAAGAGCGTTCTACTAAAACAGCTGCTGTAACTCTGTATCTGAAAAGTTTAGGTTACACAGTAGTAGAACAATATGAATGTCAGTGGATCAAATTACGAAAAAACACTCAGTGTTTGAAACTGAAACCTGAATGGAGTGTTAATAGACCGTCTTCAGCTGGTAAGATGAGTCAAGCTGAGATAATAGAAGGTGTGAAAAGTGGTTCAGTGTTTGGGTTGATTCAAGTAGATATTCACACACCTGAACATCTCAAACCATATTTTGCTGAAATGACACCCGTTTTCAAGAACATTCTTGTCAGCAAAGAAGATGTAGGTGACCATATGAAAAGTTATCTAGAAAGTGTAGGGAAACTGCGCCAACCTCAGAGACAGTTGATAGGTAGTTTCCATGGATCAGGTCTTCTACTAGGTACTCCGTTACTTAAGTGGTATCTAGAGAAAGGTTTAGTAGTTAGCAAAGTGCACTTGTTAGTTCAATACACACCTGAAGAAACTTTCAGACCTTTTGTGCAAGAAGTGACAGCAGCTAGACGGAAAGGAGATGAGAATGTTGACTGCAAGATCTTGTCTGACTTGTATAAACTGTTAGGTAACAGTTCATATGGTAAGACTATATGTAACAAGCAGAATTTCTTGAATACTAAATATGTAAGTCCAGATTTTGCTAGTCGACATTGTCTGCACTGGTCAGTACAACAAGTGCATGACATCAGTGAGAACACTGTAGAAATGTCATCTCTCCCGACTAGTATCACATACGACTTACCTGTTCAGATTGGGTTCATGGTATACCAGTATGCTAAACTGAAAATGTTAGCGTTCTACTACGACTTCTTGTTGAAGTTCATTGACTCAAAAGACTTTGAAATGTGTGAAATGGACACTGACAGTTTTTATTTTGCATTGTCTAAAAAGAATTTAGACGAAGCTGTCAAACCTGATATGCGTGAGCAATACTTCAGAGAGCGCCACAAGTGGTTACCTTCTGAATCTTGTGATAATCCCGAACATAGAGAGACGTACATTCAATGCAGAACACACAACTACCCATGGGTACAACCACCGTGTTGCTATCGCCGCCTGGTGTTTGACAAGCGAACTCCAGGTCTGTTCAAGATAGAGTGGGAAGGAGACGCTATGACATCTTTGAACCCTAAATGTTACATGTGTGTCAGTGAGACAGGGAATAAGACTAGTTGCAAAGGAGTTATCCAGAGGCAGAATAATCTTACTGAGACAAATTATCAGAACGTTTTGAAAACAGAAAAGACTCATGTAGTGACAAACAGAGGTTTCAGAGTTATAGACCATCACGTCACTACATACTCTCAGAACAAGCAAGGTCTAAATTACCAGTACATTAAGAGAATAGTATGTGAAGATGGTGTCAGCACTGAACCTTTAGATATATGACTCTCTCTTTCTGTGTGTGTTTGTGTGTGTGTGTGTGTGTGTGTGTTTGTGTTTGTGTGTGATAAAGACAAGTGAGTTGTATCACTCAAAAAAAAGTAAAAAAACTAACAGTATTTTCCTACAGTAAAAAAGAAAAGAGAAAATAGTTAAAGAGAAAAAGGAAAATTTTCTGTGAAGAAAAGAAAATTTCCACAAATGGAAATTAAGTAGTACTAACTATATAGTAAAAAAAAGAAGGAGTAAAGGAAAATTTTCTATGAAGAAAAAGAAAAAATTTCCATAATTGGAAATTAAGTAGTACTAACTATATAGTAAAAAAAAAAGAAGAAAAGAGAAAAATTTTCATGAAAAATTTTCATAAAAATGTAAATAATAAAGCTTCTATAAAGAGAAAGAGAGAGAAATTATAGTTGAACATTCGAGGAAATTATCCAATTTCTCTCCGAATGTTTCACCTCAATTTCTCTCCTAGTGAACTATATCGCTAAAAAAAAAGCTCGTAAAATAACAAAAAAAAGTGAACTGTATCACACCAAAAAATAAAAAGCAGGCGTGAAAAGAGAGTTGTTACAAAGACGCCACTGACTGATTTCAGACTACTTTACTAAACTCTCTTTGTCCGTCAAATTCATCAGAGAAAATTATTTTTTTCTGATTAGTGTCAAGAAATATATACAATGGCTGACAGCAAGTTGACGTCAAAAATAGACGATATCCTTGACTCTGTCAGTATGTACAGTTCTATATATGGTAGTTGTAGTTCTAGACTTGATGCTTCAGCACCAACTCTCTCACCACGTGAAAGTGAGAAAAATGTTCATACACCTCCACGCATTACAACTCATGTAAAACCAGTGTCACCTCGTAACTTCGACACAGCTTTGACTTGTGGTTGTAGAGGTCATTTCTTCTGGGAGTTCATACCTGTAAATAATATTAGCTATTTTAGAGGAACCTTACCTGATGTTGTTGAGCGCTGTTTTTCCAGTATACATGTGTACAGAGATTTCCATGAAGCTTTCTGGGATGCATACACTCAGTGTATAGAGCAATCCACATTGAATCTGCCTATATTCGTTGCAGATTTCACCATTGCTGTGTATCAAATGCATAACTCTCTGACTTGCCCCAGACACTATGCTAGATACACTCTAGGGAGTTTCAAGAGCTTCATGGAGTTCAACGAAGTGTTACGTGAATCACCTATTATAGGCGTATTCTGTAGGTGTAATGTTCCGATGAACCCTTCAGATATCGCTTACAATGTGTGTTTCACGTGTCTGCAAGCTACTCTAGAGTTGAAAGCTTTGTCTCTCACAGCCGTGTTACAGCATTTCTCGTATGAAGTCAGTTTCAAAACTGATTACTTGAATGCCCTGACTCCAGGTGTGAGAAACAATCGCGAATACTTTCTAGCTCAGTCATTGTTTGATGTGAAACTATCTAAAATTGTGAAGATGGGGACTGGTTGGGTGAGTACTTGGAATACTCGAGGTGTTTCTTGGAAAGGTCAGAAAGGTTTCACAACCAATCGTTCTTTCTGCATCATGTGTAACATTGCAGGGAATGGTCATGACTTGTTTGTGTGCAAGAACTGTACAAAGTATAAAATGTGAATAAAGTAACCAAAATAATATTTCTTGCCTTGTGTTTGTCTTTAGCATGTGACGGCATTACTCAATGTCATTGTTGACATTTATTTCAACCACGTGGTCTTAAACACGTGTCATTGTTGACATTTATTATAAGCACGTGGTCTTCAACACGTGTACAAGTGAAGTAGGTCATGTTGACATTGTACTAGCCAATCAGAAGCTTGTAAAGTATGTCATGACCTCTGATGACGTCACTTCCTGTCATTTAGAAGCTTCTGATTGGTTGACAGAGGTCACTTCCGTTCTGCAAGTGTCAACTGACCTAGATGCACCCGTTTACTACGCGCTGAATATGCTCCTATATACTACTATGGGTGCTTTGCCCTTTTCTCGGCATAATATCTGAGTGCAGCCTTGGTGCATGATGTTCTATACAAACCTTATTGTGTTGATGCCATACTGAAGGGCCAGCATGATTTGCAGATGCAGCACTGGCAGAATACTCTCCACTGCTGCATAGTTCATCACTAAGGTTTATTAACATAGCATCATGCTGTGATGGGTTATTTTAGTGTCGTACATAAAAGGAAGGCACCTTTCCACCTTTACCTCTTAGTATATGTAACCAATTAACTTACAATGAAAAGGTAAACTTGTCTCCAGACTCGTCAAAGTGACTATCATAAAATAAATGAGTCAAAAATTGTCTAACCTATCAGGTTACCATCCCACAAATAGAATCTCGAGCTGGCAAATGGCGGTTTTTGGGCTGCCACATGTCAAGTGGGTCTTCTATCTCCAGCTAAAAGACCCACTTCCTTGTCACTTAGACAAGTTTTTGACTCGTTTATTTTATGATCATCACTTTGAAGAGTCTGGAGACAAGTTTACCTTTTGAGTGTAGCTAGGTCTGACATGTCGAGTCAACTGATATATCTGACACCAACCTATTGGTTTGTTATTAGTATTGCACACTCTTATTTCGTAAATGTTACAAGGACCTATCCTCAATAAAAAATGAATCAGTATGAAGAGATAATTCAAAAAGGTCTTGCGATCTATACTCACTGTAAGGGGATTATAGAGGGGCCTTTAAAACCAGAACCTTTAACAATGTTATGCGTGGATCTTCCAAAGAGAAAGCCCTGTTTCCTGCAAGAACATGTAAAAGTGGAGAGCTTTTGGAAATACACAGACTGTATTGTTTGGAACATTGTCTCATGATCCCCTCAAATTATACCAATCTATACATAGAACTACAAATTCTGGAACAATATGCCCCCAAAACACCACAAAATGCACCAAAATTTTCCTGGAGCAATATGCTTCCAAAATGATCAGAATACATCTGACTTAACTAGAACTTAGTAGAAGGTTAAATTTCGGTTGAGCAGTATGCTCACAAACCCTCAGAATATACCATTCTAAAAATAGAAATCGAAAGTTTTGCTGGAGCAATATGCCCCCAAAAGTTCATAGAAAACACCAATCTAAAAGTGAAATTTCAAAATTTTCCTAAAGCAGTGTGCCACCAAATTCTCAGAATGCACCATTCTAAAGTTATATCCGAGACCAATGTGCCCAAAACAGAATGCACATAGAGATCTATCTAAAGGTAGACTTGAGAGAATTCCTATTAGCAATGAAACCCCTCAGAGCACACCAAACTTAAGACAGAAATGTAAAATGTTTCCTTTATATTTCTCACCCAAAATTCACCTCAAGAGTCAAGGAGATAGTTGTGGGCGGGGGGGGGGGGGGGGCTTGCCAGACACACATCTGTGACCGTCTGAAATATTTTGCTCCAAAGATTTCTAGGTTTGCTCCAGCATATCACAACATGCCCAGCCCTGACACATGATTGAGAAGGTAGACACTTCTTGATTTTAAACATCTCAAATAAGACTCAAATGAATAAAGGATGGCATCAACTAATGTAAAGAGTTAAGGTAGTCTGAAACACCTTTAATATAAAGCCAAGTTAAATACATATATATTGTCAGGATAGGGGTTAAATAGGACAGGGAGTGGCCTGGAACTGGGTGGAGTCCAGTATTCAACGCCCACCCAAGTTTTATTTATCTACGACCGCTACCTGCCGTACCAACTCCCACGGGCATCAACAGGTGGCGCCACCGTGCATACCCAGAATGCCGCTGAACAAGATGGCGGCCGCCCGCAGCCCGTATGTTACCACGGTAACGGCGGGTGTAATGTAAAACAAACCAGCACTAACTGGTCCGTAATGGCCGCCTTGTTTCTTTGAAGATGCCCTCCCTGACCCTCGGCACCCCGGCTACTGGCCCCACTCACTGACCCTTTAAGGACGGCACAGTGCTTTAACACACTATCCCCTTATGGGGTTATGATGTATGAATGCAGCCATGGTGAGTAACTAGCCATTGCTACATTCATACATCATGAAGACCATATCGGGCTATTTCACTGTTTTAGGATCGGACTATAAGACAAATTCCCAACTGGCAAGCATCAAACCGGGGCTGCTTTGGTGCATCATGAAAGCAAATGATCGTGTAACTTAAGGTATCATGCTGTCCTAAAAGAGTCGGCGTCTCGCTGCGTTGCTGCATAAACCAACGAGGCTGATCAATGGCGGTAAGAATGCAGCTAATCAGGCTAGATCTCAGCGTGTGACACAAAACGCATGTTCAGAATCCCAAATAGCCACCCCGGCCTTCCCATCCCCACACGGAGGATACTAAAGTTGTATTAGCGTTCAGGCCGCCCGATGGGCAGCTTACATGGGGTGGGAGTGTAGTTCTCCATTCCCACACCAGGTGCTTCTACCTATGTGTAAGGTCTGGACTCTAACAGGGCAGTGCCACTTCAAGATTGACATTCTTCCTTCCTCCACACTGCATGAATTCTTGCATTTAAGCAAATTTCAGATGGATTAAAGAAAGATTTTATAAGTGGCTTTAAGCTCAGCAATGCCATGTAAATGGGATGGAAACTGCATTTTAACTGCATTTAAGCAGCTTTAAATGGCATTTACTCAAGTTAAGTATGCTTAAAGTACTCCCTTAAAGCATATTTAATTCACTTAAATGCAAACATTCATACAGTGCCAACAATGCTGTATAGCAATAATTGGGTACGGATTAAGTGGGGCAGATTCGACGTGAATCCCCCTTTTTTTTCCCCAAAAAAAAAGATTTTTTTAAAAACATTGATATTTCTTTTTGGATAATTTAACGATAGCCTGCACTTTATTCAAAACCCTATATCCTTAGCACTGCCATAGCAGGCCAATGCGTACAGTAAAGAGGGCCCCCTTAAAAGCCAAGATTTTGCCTCTGCATTGGAAATAATACGCTATGGCAGTGCACCTCCAGAAAGTACCGACAGTCCTAAGGATATCCGTCCCTAGTGGCTCCACATCTGCCAGCATAATTTCCCGTGAGATTCAGGCAGGTACCAGATTCACCAAGAACATCATACACCAGGAACAAGCTGCGTTCCCTGCACAGAACAAAGCTGTCATGAGAAAATTTGTGCAAGTTGAAAAGTGCTGTTTGCAGCAATAAGTTCTCCCTAGTTTGTTCACTACACGCCAAGCCGCATTCCTACAAAAACTAGGGGAAATAGAAAATACTTCGCGACCACTTGAATAACCAAAATTGAGTCTCCACTTATATTTGTTACCATGGCTACCTCTGGGCTCAGCCAATCAGAGAGTAGTCTGTCTGTCTATGACCTCACTTCCTGTAGCAACCAAAGTCACTCTTCAAGCAGAGTTGTAATTTTTTGTTTGGTTTGCTGTTGATCTTCAAGCAGATTTCTAGTACAGGAAGATTTGGAGGTCTTTTAGAGATAATGATGTGACCAAGTCTTTGAGTGACAAAAAATTGGTCATGTACAAGTAAATATAAATAGATTGTATCAGTAATGGGGTACTTTGTTAGTGGTTTCAATTTAAATGTATCCCTAAATTGTATTCCTACAAGAACCAGAGACATTTACTGTCGGTCAAGGAATGGCTTTCTTAATGGCTTTGTCAAGGCCTCAGATACCTAGAGGCCTATTTGTAAACTTGTCTGCCGACTCGTCTAAGTGACTATCATGAAATAAAGGAGTCAAAAGTTGTCTAACCTATCAGGTTACCATCCCGCAAGTTAAAATCTGGAGCTGGCAAATGTCGGTTTTTGGGCTGGCACATGCTAAGTGGGTCTTCTATCTCCAGCTAGAAGACCCGCTTCCTTGTCACTTAGACAAGTTTTTGACTTGTTTATTTTATAACCGTCACTTGGAAGAGTCTGGAGACAAGTTTACTTTTTGAGTGTGGTGTGACTACACAGATAATCTGAATGCCTCTGCCCTTAGACTGTAGTGGCTCTCCCAAGTTAGCCATGGGGAAGTACCATTCAAAACTGACAACATACTTTAAGCAATGCCTTACTCTAAAGTACTTAGGCCAAAACTCATTGCAGTAGAAAAGACTAAGATAAGTTGGTCAGTATTGCCCAACCTGACAATATCAACTAACCTTGGGTTGGTTGTATAGAGAGCCAGAAAATGACTAACTTGGATAGGTGCTATTGAATGTTTAGTACTGACTAAGTTCTGGAGCCTCTATATTACCAGTGTGCAGGTTCTGCTGGGACTGAGGTGGGACAGGGGGGTTGGTAAGAACAGGGTACTTCTATCCACATCATGTTGGCGTCATCCCCACTCATAAATCTGCCTCTGAATGGAATAACCAGCACCATGATTAAGTACCACAGCCTGCCCAGCCCACTGCCCTGGGTATCGCCTTTTAGATTAATGTGCCCTGCCTAAGTGCTCCGGTCCCAAAAAGCCTCCCCTCACACCCCCGCTAACCCTCCGCCTCCTCCGCTACATAAAGTAGTCCCGGCTACCTGAAGAGGAAGGACACACGGAGGTGAGAGGTCGGCATGAAAGGAGATTCTGTGAAAGAATACAAGTCATTGTTGAGAGGAAAACATTTTATATATATTATAGCTTGTGAAAAAGCTATTTGACATGATTGGAATAGCTATGAATCTAATCTTCAAGTCACTACTGTATATATACTTATAACGTTACATAAGGAAAGACACAACACAATATGTGATTGGTGCATACTGCTTAATTGGCTGGCTAAACCTGCCGTTTTATTAACAGCATTCAAAAGTAGAATTTCAAATCAGACTGTACTTAGCACCCACGGTGGCGGAGAACCAGACATACACCCCCTGCAGGGTGGTAGTGGAACTAACTTCCGCCTCCACCGGATAACAAAGTATACGCTCTGACACACAGTACATGTCTACACATGAGTAAACCTGGACATGGTTCATCCACATACCCACTGCCCCACAAGGTCAAGACGAGGTGTCTTACACCGAGTCTATGACCAGTGGGTAGTGGGTATGTGGGAGAAGCCTGGCCAGGTGCAGTCTATCTAACTTAACCCTCTGGTATGCAATATAACAAAGGTGTGAATCCTTTGTCTAAGG